>KL272222.1:0-10237 GCA_000699545.1 Podiceps cristatus | reverse complement strand
GACTCAAAGGATCCATTTTTCAGGTGGTCACACACCCACAGATGGACGGACGGATGGATCCCTTCTAGTGCCACCTGGGACCTGCCTTAGAGCCGGGCTTCGTCCCCAGCCCCCCAGCCCCGGGTGCAGCCCACGGGGCTGTTACTGGGGGCAAGGGGATGGAGGGGGATGGAGGGTTCCTGGGCAGCAGGGCAGGACGGCCGAACTGCTGCTAATTCGGGGCTGAGTGGCTTTTGACGAGGCTGGAGGGACAGCCAGCGTAATTACAAGGTGGGGGAGTCACTTTGCCTCCTTCCCTAAGTGTTCCCACATGCTGTCTGCAGCGGGGAGCGGCCGCGGGGCTTTTTATAACCTCCCTGGGATTCAGCCAAGATTCCTGAGGTTTGTTTAGAGAGGGGCAGGGAATGCCTTCGACATCCCCTTGCTTTGACCCACAGCTGCTGTAGCAAAGGCACAGGGCTGGGAAATGAGGCACCGAAACCACCCCCGGAAGGGGGGTGCAGCAGGGCAGGATGCTGCGCAGCGCAGAGCCAGGCGCTGGGGGTATCACGTGCATACGCAGGCACAGCTCTTCCCCTTCTCTCCCTCGGGGCTTTCTAGGACACCAAAAATGCCTTAAGCAAATACACAGCACGCTTGGCTTACCCCGAGGCTGCCTAGCTGGAGGAGGACCCTGCTCAGACCTCAGAAAAACTCTCCGCTTGTCATCGTCTGACGTAACATTAATGACAGCTAATGCCTGGGCTTCCTGTAGCCCTTCAAACAGCTAAGTTAGAAGGGCTTTAACTCCAAAACTGCTTGAAAAGAGCTGATAAAGTGGATAAGGGGTTAAAAACATGATAGGGATGTTATATGCTGAATAACTCAAAGGAGCGGTGCGCTGCTCAAATGTGGCTAAAATGCTTTTGGCTGTGTATTTTGTGACTAATGTTAGTGCCAAAGTAACGCTCAGCTCCAGCCTTACTTCCATCCTCTCCGCTGCTCAGCGTCTCGAAACCCCGGAGGCTGCCGTGCGCTGCGGCCGAGGGATCCTCCTCTTTTTGCTCGCTGGCAGGCGGGAGCCCTTGGAGCCCCCAGAGCAACGTGGGGGGCCGGGAGAAGGCGAGGACCAAGCCAGGATGTGCCGGAGGAGCTGGACGTCAGCGCACGTAGGGGCTGGACTAAATACAGATTTATCAGCTAGGGGCATCCTCATCAATGCGGATGTTGAAAGCACAAACAAATCACGGGTGTTCAGAAAACTCGTTTGAAACTGTCGCTTTCAGGCTTTATTTCATCTCCTCTGCTAAGCGAGGGATGTTGAAGGCACGTGAAGGGGAGTCAGGGGGCTCAGTGCCCCCCAGCATCGACAAGGATGCTCAGCATCACTTGGGGAGCCGCTGCCAGCCCAGCCCTGGGGAGAGCGCTGAGCGTGCCACCCCTCCCCAGGGCAAGCACAGGCCCACGGGGCGAAGGGTTTATGGCACAGCCTGGGACCCCCGCGCCTTCCACCCACCTTTACCCCCCCCCTCCGCCAACATCCGCTCTTCAGCTTCTTCCTGCGGCTCTGCTGGGTAAAACCCAGACCGGCCGATTTTTTTTCGCCCGGTGACACACCCCCGGAGGGCACCCAGCCGCCGTGGGGAGGGAGATGCTCTGCCCTGCAACACAAACCAACCTGTGTGAGGGCTGGGAACGGTTCCTCCCCAAACTGTCCTTATTTTAGGAAGCAGACCCAGGCGATGCCTCCGTACCTTCCCGCAGGGGAAACCGCTGCCCCGACTCCTCCAGCACAGCTTCCAGGGGAGATGCCAGAGGCTCCCGGGGAGACTCGGTCACTTTGATCCTGATCTCTTCTTTGGTGACGGTGAACTTCAGTTTGTTGCCAAAGTAGGAGATGCCGGTGACTTTCAACTTGTCGATGTCATCGGGAAAGGCAGGGTTGAAGCGGAGGCCGGACCTTGTGATCCTGGAAAGGCAGGAGCACATCAGCGGCGGGAACAAAGGGGGGCCACAAAGGAAAGCGGCTCGGTGGGGTGGGCCACCTCCCCAGGCAGCACAGCCTCATACATCCCAGAGTCCCCTCCCGTTACTCCGTGCGTCTGCGGGCAGAAAGAGTCCTCGGTGTGTCCCAAGGATCTCTGGGCAAATCCTGAGCACAGCGATGAAGCATCTGCTGAGGAGCTACTCGGGCCGTGATTTCACAGCCCAGCACACCCTAAGGCGTTCTGCCCTCCTTCCAGCTCCTCAGCTGGGGTCCGTGGTTTCCATTAGGTTGGATTTTTGTTTGTTTGTTTATTTTTTATTTAAAAGAAATTATTTTTTTTTTCTTCCAAGGCAGCTCAGTTCCCCACTCCGGTTCAGAGGTTGGCTTCAGCAGCAGCTATGCTGGCACAACTTCGGGAATGCCTGGCTCCGAGGTGGGGAGGGGAACAGGGCACAGGAACGAGCAGGGGTGTCCATGGACCCCAAGCAGGAATTGCCATCGAAGCCCAGTCACGCGAACCTACGGGCGCAGGCTCTGGGCCACATACTGGAACTAAACTCCAGCCATGTGAGGCGCTCAGGGGACAGTTGTAGATGGGGTTTTTCAGATGCAAGTTCAGCTTCGGCCAGAATACCTAGCAGCAAGCACCCGCTCTCCCCTGCCGTCGCTGACGGCTATACAACGCTGGTGAGGAGATGGCGGGAGCTCACCTCCCCCCCGTGGAAATGCTCCTGGAAGAGCTGCTTGATTAAATCACGAGACACGCCTGACCACCAGCACTGCCCCTCTCCCCTGCAATTTGCCATCGCAACAAAGCTGCATCTGCACAGCTCTGTTTTCACTTTCCCTCCGGGCTGTGACCGACATGGGTCAGCAAGGTGACCTCCAGAAACCCCCCGTCAGCCCTCACTCCTGCCCGTTTGAAGGGCTTTAAACTCAGCACCGCTACATGTGCTCCTTCACTGAACGACAAAAATCAAGCAAACAGCTTGAGTCCTTTCTCCAAGCCCTTACCCAGAGTCAAACAGAGCCTATTTGTGTGTTTTGGCTTTGGATGAGAAAAGACAATGGTCACTGTTATCTCCTACTCAAATCTTGACACATGAGAGCTCTTGACCACCATCTCCAGTCTGCTGAGAGGCCTCAACGGACTGGAGAGGACTCAAGAGAGGCTCAACAGACTGGAGAGCCTCAGTGGCAGGCCAACGCGCCAGCCAGGGTCCGTGGCTCACAACGGGCGAGGCAAGAGCGCAGCCTTGAGGGCTGCATAAATGTCATCCCAACATCTGTGGAAGTTTGGCTGGAGTCCCAAAGCCCGTGGCTTGAGCCTGTGCCGAGAGGGGCCCAACCTGACACACACAGAGCGTCTGAAGACCTTCGAGCTTCACAAAAGCTGAGATTAAGGTTTTCAGCTGGGAATACGGTAGCTCACACCCAGCTCCACCAAGAAACTGGTGGGTTTTGCAGCAGCTTCTGGCCACACACACAGAATAAAAACACATAGTTAGTGCTAGAAGGTTTCGCTGGAAATCAAAAGGCTTGTCAGTTTGATCCATCCTCAATTAAACTAAGAATATGCTCAAGAGACTGTTGCTTCAGGGTTGAAACCACTGGGCTGCTTTGGATACGAGACGCAGCTTTGAAATTATAAGAACAGTTTGATTTGTTTTTTCTAAGGTATTTTAACGCTGTGGCGATGCCAGCTGAGCACTTTCCTCCACGGAGGCTTGCAGAGCCACACGCGTGCAGGCAGCAGATTGCTTCAGAGGGGCTGCAGAAGGTCTTTCCCCACCACAACCACAGGAGACAGGATGATGTTCTAGCTAAGCCAGGGGGCAGACTTAAGAACGACATTTAGATTCCCCAACGTGCAACTAACTCATCAAGTGACCTGGAGAGAGTCTCTTACCTGTTCCAAATCTGTTTCCAGTCTTTAAAGCGGGAACAGGCCTACAGCAGCTTGGTGGTAGAGGACTGGGGTCTCCATTTACAAAGGTCCCCTTAGGAAGACCACAGTGTACAAGAAGTGGTCTTGTAATTGGCCTTGTAGTTGGAAAGTAATTGGACTTTCAATTAGTTAACCAAAAGGCCGGCGTAACTGATGGATCGTAGTCTTTCGGCTTCTTCCGCACTCAGTGAAGAAACCACAGCTACAACCACCTATGGCGTGGGCAGGTCTGGATGTGTTTCTGACACGCCGACGTGAAAATGCTGCAGGTTAGCCACGGTCCTGCAGTCATACAGAGATGTACGCCAACCGCTGCTGAAGAGCTCAGTGTTGGCCTAGCCTTGACCCTTCTTGAAGCCCGTGCCTTTCAACACTGACCTAGCTGGAGGAGAAATGGACCGAAGCTTGTAATTTCTGATAACTCCACCCTGTTTGCCACCAGTGACTAACCTTCCCCAGTATCCACCGCTCATCCGGGATCACTAACATTCCTGTTTGTTTGTTTCGAGGATATTCTGGATGCTGCAAGCTCCTTTCTTTTTCATGAGTAAAAACACATTACTCCGGCTAAACAATGGGGTTTCAGGTGACATGTAGTTGCTTAGAAATCAAACGTGACAGAAGGTAGGTCTCACCTGAACCCCGTGTAGCCAAAGAGGACCGCTTGCAAGAATCCACCCATCCCCGTCAAGAAGTTCACGGCTCCTGACCCATCTGAGTTCTCCACCCAGACCTGCTCCCGCAAGAGAAAGAAATGACTTAACACTTGGCATTGGGGCTCTTCGTACAGATTCGTGGGTTTGAATACAGCTGTCATCACCCTCACTGTTCCATAGCTGGGGTGTTGTAACAGCCATGCCCCACTGCCCAACCTGGCACGAGGCGGTGGGTGGGCTCTGATGCATCTCTAAACGCCACCGTCTCCATTCCCTTTCCCATTCCTGGCAGGCAGAAGGCAGCCTGGGGTGAGCACGATGCTGACCCGCAGCTCTGTATCGCCTGGTAGGAAGCAGATGCCTCCTTGCTGCTCTTCGGAAGCACAGAGAGGAGACACAGAGCGTGCAACCGCCTCGCTCAATATAGCCACCACCTGGGGACCACAAGCGCAGTCAGCATGGGCTCCAGTCCCAGCGATGTCTCTCAGCGTGATGGGATCTACTTGGGAACAGGCAAGGTAGAGACAGGCGTTTGTCACAGGGAAGCACCCACGCCACGCAGCTAACCTTGAAGGGCTCCGTGATGTTGCTGAAGCACTTGTTCAGTTGGCTCTGGGCTCTCTGCACCTCCTTTAGCTCCAGCCAGCCCACCGCAAACATGCTCTGCAGGGGAGAAAAATGGCCTTTCGCCAGCCACTGTCTCCCCCGGGGGTGCCAATACAGCGAAAGCTTCAGAGTGACACCACAACTGGCATCCCTCTGACCCAGAGCAGACGTATTCAGCGCCCATCTCTAGCTCTGCCCTCTCCACACTTGGAGTTTAAAGCAGGACTGGCAAATCGTGCTCACTGATGGGGCTGGCGGTGATTAACAGCGGTGGAAACGACCACCTTGTGGATGAATCCCACCTTGGGCTTTGCCCCCTCTCCTTACCCAGGTCATGGCTGGCCCATCCAGCTCAGTGACGGGTTCGTACATCTCCAGGTCATTTCTCCGGACTTCAGAGCTCATGGGGTGCATCAGCGGGAACCCAAGCAAGACGACGTCAGCCTGCTTCACAGGCTCACCTGCGGAGAGGGGTGGGTCAGACCACGTGTGCCCGCTGGGAACAACTGGCAGACTGATCGCCTACTTACCCACACAGGGAACAGACCCGACTCGCACAGAATCATAAACTCAGAACAAAAAAGGTCACAGCAATGGGGGGAAGGTAGTGAAACTGCGAGGAGGACAGCTTGTTGCTGTCCTGCTAACGGCGGACCGGAACAGCAGCTGACAGCGCGTCCTTGGCACGGTGTCTGCTGGAAGCTGTGTCGAGGCAGGACGCCGGCACAGCCCTAACATGATGGCACCCAGGCCGGTGTCACCCAAACCTCATGTGCGAAGGAACGGCTCCCACCATCCCGCGCACCCAGATTACCAGCCCGTAACTGTGAGAAAAGGGGCACTGAACTGGGCATGCATTTCCACTGGAACTCCCGAGGGCCACACTGGAAGATAGACCTGACTGTCAGCAACGGGTTCATAGCAAACGTGTCGTCTGCAGCCAGTACTAGAAGTCAACTCCTACTCCTTGTGTTCCCAAATTTCCTAACTTTATGAGCCCACTAATGGGAAACGAGCCACCAAGGGGCAGGAAAAACATCTGCAAGCCGGGCTCTCCACACCAGCAACCCAGATCTGCGCTTGGAGAGCAACGCTAGAGACTTTTACTTCGGCCAACCATTCAGCCGCGGGTTCCCGTGGCTGCGCCCGAGTCCCCGCTCCTTGCAGGCTTACAAAGAAAGCACAGCCACCAACCCAAAGGTCTGCTGCTGCCTCTTGCTCACCTGGGCTGTAACCGTCATACTCGGGATGATATTTCTTCTCCGCATCAAAGGGCACTTTAATTTTCTTGGCACAGTCCACCCATTCCTCTGGCACAGGGATCAAGAAGTCCCGAGCAACATCCGCTGCAAAATTTAAGCTGAAAACGAGCGAGGAACAATGCTTCATGTCAGGCACAGGTGCCTGGGACCCCCTCAGAGGAGGGAAAGAAGGAAGGGAACAGAAAGAACTAATGGAGCTGTAACTGCAGAGCAACAGCTACTCTGAAAGAACACAGGTCAAAGTTTAAGCTTGGGGTAACAGCTTTCCTTGCTGGAGCCAGGAGTCCATTCCTCCAGCTTTAGATGTCCCCAGCTGGCTAACTGTACAGACATCTCATCACACACAGGGCGAGAAACCCTCCTGAGGAGTGAAATCCCTCTCGGTCTCAGGTGGACACCTGAAACGGGTCAGGTGAACTGCCATGGGACCACCTACTCCTTCCCGCTGGCTGTAAAGGCAGGCGAAGGGGACCGGCGCAGGCGGAGGCGTGTGAAGAGAGGAAAGGTGCAGCCCACGCGGGAGCCCCGCTGCCTCCTACCCCTGCCAGCTTGCTGGGCAAGAAAAGAAGAGAGACGGGCCGGCGCTTCAACAAGGCATGCGCGTTACCTCCGCTGGGCCACGGCGTTGGTGTAAACAGAGTTATCAACCCGGTAATGATACTCATCTGGGGGCATGACACCTGAAGGAAGAGGAAGGGGACACTTCACATGGCGGCACACCCCACCCCAGGTCTACCGTGGCTTCGTGGTCCTGCTGGGGGAAGCGGCACCGGAAAGGGAAGCCCTCCCATCGCAGCGATGCCTGCCCACGTGGCGAGGTGTTCTCTCTCCGCTTCTGGCAGGATCCCACGGTGATCTCGGGGCAGCGCTCAGCGGAGCAGGACATAACTGGTTTGCGTTGTGAAGGAGAAACTACCCGGCTTACAGCTTTGGCTGTCGGGCAGCAGATACCTCAACCCGAGGGCATCTCCCTCACTTCACAGGCAAGGTGGCCTTCAAGTCATGCCAAGCTGTTAAAGCTTTCCCTAGCTACAAGCTCAGCTCCTTCCTTTGCCGCGTTTATGCAGGTTGTCCCCCGGAGGACAGGTGGCCACTTCCCAAGAGAAACGTGGAAAATGGACATTTAAATACGTGACTCCTTTGGGGGCACTGGGGCTGTCTCCAAGGATCTTCACACCAAGAGCCAGCCTGCAGCAACCCAGGGGCTCCTCTAGCTCTGATCAGCCCAGGTCCATCGAGACCCCTCTGCTCTAGCCCAGCCTTCTCCTCCAGACCCTCCTCCCACAAACACCTCTCCTGCGCTTCTTATTTTCTTCCTCAGTGTCCCCTTTCAGAAGCAGCCCACCAGTGGTAACTTGCATGCATTAGCGTGACGTGCTTCGGGAGGATTGCTGCCAACGGAGGGACCCTTTGCCCCGCCAGACATGTCAGCGGTTGTCCTTGTTTGGCACCAACGGCACCAGACGTCCTTCAAGGGATTAAACTCCCGAAGGCTCCTGGGGGATTTAAACTCGGGTCTCTTGGGGAAGACTTAGGAAAGAGAAGTCCTTCCTCTTTAAAGCCCTTGCACTCTGTTTTCTCTAAGTGTCACCACAGCAGATCCACAGGCACCCACACGTGTGGCATCAGCTCGTACCACCACGGAAGGAGACATTTAGAGGTGCCCTATGAGCGGCAAGGGGCTGAGAGGAAAAAACAACCGCTACTGTGGCATTAGAAGAGAGCTGAGCATCTCGTCCCGTGTTCACACGGACACAAACATTATCTGTGAGATATTCCAGAGGGCAGGAGTCTGAAGCACTCCTGTCCAGGTCTGGCTGGAGGGGCTCCAAGCCTCTGCTCGCAAACCCCTTCCCTTCCCTACAAACAGGACTGGCGGTTGCAGAAGTACCTTTGATGTGGTAACATTGCTCCTCCTCGCTCCACACCATCCTGCTGCACCAGTACTGAGCCACGGCACTCACCAGCTTCCAGCCTCCGTCCTCCCTGAACAGCTTCTGGTCCTGGAGGGAGCCAAAGCCAGAGAAAAACAGGGACGTGAGGGAGACTCAACCAGACCCAAACTCGTGAGGAGGGCAGGAGCTCTAAGGAAATGGATGTAGCAGGGGAAAAGGTCAGAAAAATGGCCTGAATCGAGCCAAGAAGATGCTAAGCCACCCACGAGGAGCAACGACAGAAGAGGCCCTTCCTGGAGAAGGGAACTGGGGTGCTGCCAGCAGTTCTGACAGGAGCAGGCAACAGCAGAGCTTCTCCGGGGAGGGTCAGTGTCAGTCACGGGCGCCCCGCAGGCCTTGCCACCGGCCATCCAGGTGGCATGTGCTCTACCTGCGTGGTGCAATAATACTGCTCAAAGGCCATCAAGACGTCCCCGGTGACATGGATTTCTTGGACTCCATAGATCTCCTCGGGGCAGACTTCCCGGCCAGTGGCTGCACTCTCCCACGGGAACTTAGCACCCTGCCAGGAGAAGACATCCATGAGGCAGCTGAGCCCAACGCCTTGCGATGCTCTCCCCAAGTCCGCCGCCTGCGGGCAATGCCCTGCTCGCAGCCCCTGGCTACAACCGGAGCCGGAGAGGAGCCCAGCTGCCCTCCTGGGTGACAGTGGCTTGCATTGCCCTCAGCCCAACACCTCGGTCCCCACCTCGTAGCCTTGCTCCTGCGCGTTGCGTAAGGCTCCTTCCAGCGTGCGAATCCGGTACTCCAGGATGGCTCGGGCGGCTTCCGGATAAAACAGCAGAATGTTCGGGAACATCCAGGTGTCCTGGAAACATCCCAGCAAGGCGAGATGGTGAGATTGGCTGGTGGGACTCAAACGCTCCCACCAGTTTCACCCTTCAAGTCCGGCCCCATCCCCAATGCTCTGACCGTGACTTTGATGCTACTTAAAGGTGCTGTCCCGGGGGCTCATTAAAAGGGATAAAGCCACAAGGGACTGTTTCTGCCCGTGCCTGCTGCTCTCTGCTACCTCACTAGGATGATCTCAGCAGGCGGGAAAAAGGAGGCAGGAGTTCTCCAAAGCCAGAGGCTGTGGAGAGGGTCAGAACCACACGCATCACCAGGAAGGAAGCACACAAGGCCCACAGGACCGAGAAGCCCACTGAAAGACCGGACTAGGTTTAGCACAGGAGCCTCAGCACCATCCAGCAGCGTCTCCCGCTCATGCCGCACAGTCGTTATTTGGCAGCAGAGCCGTGCACCAATTCGGTGTGGCGGGTCCCGCCGCCCCTCCCAACTGGCCGGGGCAAAGCCACCCAGCCCAGCCAGCTTACTGAGTACACACCAAACCTACATTCAAAAGCTGACTCTGCCCATCACAGAAATCACTTCTGTTTTCTCAGTGCTTCGGGCACGACAGGGCTCCACCAAAACTGGGAGGAGAAGGGCAGGCTTCAACTTGCTTCATTTCAAACAGCTAAAAGTTGGTGGCTCTGCTCATCACTGGAGCTTCCTTGAGTGATCAACCCGAACTATCCTGGCCCCAGACCTCAGCTCGGGGCAGGGGGCTGCCCTGCGGCGGGGCCTCTCCCAGCCCCTCACCCTCGCCGGCTACGCAGCAGCCCCAGGCTTCAATTCGAGCCATTTGCTTTTGAGTTAGAGGACAACCCAGATGAGGAACTCCAGGGATCGAGCTGGGCCTGGGTAGCTGCTCCAAAAGGAGCAGGAGGATGCTCTCCAACAAGAGGCCGGTGCCCAGGTACCCCTAACTGGGGGGACAGAGTCAGGGGAGACCCCTGCAGATTCTGCTCCTGTGCAAAGCCCCCAGGTCACCAGCTCCCCCGCACCTGGTCCCAGAAGAC
>KL272216.1:12493-33544 GCA_000699545.1 Podiceps cristatus | reverse complement strand
GCCCCGCGTCTTCCCGCACCTCTCCCTCACTGCCCGCCCGGGACATCCCAACGCTTAATGCCACCCGAATAAAGGACCATTCGTTTTCTTCTGTTTCACCTCCTCTGGGATTCTGTTCAAAAGGACAAAAAAGAAGAAAAGAATTAGTCCCTGAATTCATTTATTCACCAGCTGTTTTATTTGCGTTTCCTGTTTCCTTAGTCTTTTTTTTATTTTGGTCTAAAGTTCAGAAAAGCAGTTGCAAGATGGGATGCGTACCTAGTTAACCGCGACAGGTGAGTGAACACTACGAGCACGTGTTCTTATGTACTGCGTAAAACTTGTGAACTGGGGGAGCGCGGGGGCTGTTGAGAGGAGGTTTCTCGGGGAGGCTGCTGCCTCGCGGGAAGATGCAGGAGGCTGTAACAAGGCGTATCGATACTGTCCCTACAGCAGCAGCACTGCTTAGTCCATACGAACAGTTGGTGACTGGAGACTAAGGCCAGGAAACGGCCTTTAGAAGGACAAATGCAAACATCCTAAACTAAAACTAAAATGCCTAAACTGGCAAGAATCATGTGGTTATCACTGGCCTTTAAGAACAATGTAATTCCATTAAATCCAGACCAACTCCATGGGTTCCAGACTAGTGCAATGAATACCAGATCTGAGCTGCCATCGAAACCACCATTTGTCAAAATTTAGCTTAGTTTCAATCAGTTGATGCTTCTCTTGATTTTCTACGCAAATCATTTGAAAAATGTTTTCTTACCTACTCAGAGATACCATGAAAAAGTGAAATATTTCAGAGACCGGTCACATTTGTCATTTTTCCTTATAGCGAAGGTTTTAACTTGCTTTAGTTTGACGAGTTTGCTGAGTACTTTGAAGTCCAAGAGGCCTGTATTGCTATGTGGCCTTACGGATGCTGAGGTATTGGGCCGGGTGAGCTCCCTCCTGAAGAGGCAGAGCTCCCCTCGGGGATCAGAGGGCTCGGGTTGCTTGGCTCCCCTTCCGCGGGTGCCTTGTTTACACTGGCTGCTGTGGACCAGCGAGAGTCCAAAGGCCTTCTCGCTTACTTTTAAAACAGAGAATCAGGAGTTTGTAAATGCCTTCAGCTACTGCTAGAAAATCAGGTTCCTCTCCAAGAGCAATGCACAGTGGTAAAGCCAACCACAAATTTAACTGTTTATTATGTTGTAAAACTTGCTCGAAGTCAAGAGGAATGCAAAGCTGTTTTCCCTTTAAAAACCAATAGCAGCCAGCTTCAAGCAAAGGCTTTGGGAAAGTGTGAGGGTAACGCCAGAGCAAGGCGGAAAAATGGGACCCCCCTGAAAGAGCCGCAGAACCTGCTTCGAGCAGGAGCTTTTCCTAGAAAAGGCCCAGCCAAAGGTCATTCTCAGGCGTAACACTTGATCACGTAGGGGCTGCAGGAGAGCATTGCCTCTGGAAGTCACACGTTATCAGATCCGAGCTTCAGAAAGTAGCTTTTACTCATGCTCAATTTTAAACAAAAGCTTATGTTACAGTGAAACAAATTATTACATTCTTCTCTAACCAGGATTATGAGTTCCTGGCCCTTTGAGAGCACACAGGGCTTTGCAGCAAAGTTCCAAGGGCTTGCAATCACCTGGGCTAACACAAAGTTCATTTAATGTAACAGATGCAACATGCTTTGGCTCCGAGCATCTATCTTTACCTCTTAGTTCCCCTATAGACAAAAGAAATATAGAAACATTTGCTCACTTTAAAGTTCAGAGAAGTCCAGTACAATTTTACCTGACCTTTACTTAAAGGTTTGCAGCTTTTGAGGATGCAGCAGATCTTTGCTACTGCTCAGGTAGATGCAAAAGACCACAGCCTGACGAGATTTCAAGACTTCTCCCCAGGGAGAAGCAAAAACCAAGTGGTATCTCATTAAAAGGCTGGGGGGGGGGGGGGGAAAGTAAATTAAAGGTTACCAGTATGGCTGGGTTTAAATTGGTTGTTCGAGATTGAGGGGTAGTCAGCCGTTATAGGTGGGTCCCTGGAGCTTGTATTTTAAGTTTTTATTATCATTGTTTTAATGTAAGATTTTGTTGATAGGCACCTTTACTTAATAACCTGAGCCCTTCCTGAAGGAAGCCAAAGCCAGCCTTGCAGCTGATTATTTTCTCTCCTGGGCATACTGGCTTTGTGAATTCCAGGCATGAAGTGGTTAATAGCTGGAAGCTGTGCATTAGGCATTTATGGTGCTCAAGCCCTGTTGTAACTTGCCTGATGAAAGGCATTTCAAATAAGCCAGGATTGCACAGAGGAATTTCAGTTGATGGGTTCCTGCCTAGGCCACCCTTTCTCAGGACTTACCCAAAAGCTTTTAACATGTCTTGACAAAAGGGAGCGGCTTCAATGCAGCAGCAGACAGCAGGTTTATATTTAAAAGCAAAAGTGAGAGAGAAACACCCTAAACTATTTGTTCTGTTAAATCCTCTATCAGCACCTCCATAACAGGTTTTTTTTTTCATTAGGGTTTTTTGTTTTGATTGGGTTTTTTTTTTTTGGTTTGCTTGGGATTTTTGGTGGGTGGTATTTTGGTTGGTTTTGGGGTGAGGGTTGAGGGGGATTTTTTGTTTGGTTTTTTTTTTTTTTTTTTAAGTACAGGTAAGCATTTCAGTTCATCTTCAAGTTTTTGCATCCCAGCCTATCTTTTCCCAAGCTGCAAAGTACAAGCACATTAAAAGTTGAAATCTTAAGTCACCCAAGTGCATGGGAGAGTCGCCAGAACATGCTGCTACCCAGAACTGGACCCTTCATTTCACTGGGCACTTTGAAAGGCCCAGTTTCCCAGGTTTCAGGGAGACAGGAACTGTACATGACCTGGGTCCCTTAATTTGGCTTCATGTCCCTGTGAAGCAAAGCCACCCCAAACTGGAAACCATATTTGCCATTCCTTGCTGGGATACGGTGAACTTTCATTTCACTTACAGAATTTTTGTATTTCAGCGTAAATTTTTTTTTTTATGTTTTCAATTCTTTCTTCTAGATGAGAAGCAATGTGCAATGCTAAGTATATGCATTATATTCAGACTTAATTATTAATTTTACAGGTAAAAACAGGACATCTAAAAAAGTAAAATATTCCAATCTATAATCAGATTCTTTTGCAAGAATCTAACACCTTTACTGCATAGCTGCAGGGAGGGGTTGGGATGGTTGGGGGGCAATATTTCTAACAGTCTGTCTTTATTTTTGTCTCTTTCACAGATTAGAAGTTCTTTGGAAGAGGCTACACATCTTTCAGAGGGTTTGGACAGTGCTCAGCTTAACTATTTGAATCTTCATAGTGCCTTAGGGCAATCCCATAACACACATAATCCCTTTTACAGCTGCACTAGGCACCCAGGAGCGGTGCCAGCCTGGCAATACCGTGTTGGGACAGTGTTCCTTGCTCTGCTATCTGCCCATGCTTCACCAGAAGCCTGAAGCAAGCAACTCCAATTACCAGATCATGTGGGGCCATGACTAAGGAAGATTATTTCTCCCCAGTCTAGGCTAAAGTGAAGTAGTAGCTTAATACATTCTCATTATTGCCAAAGGTCTTTAAAAAGAACCAGCACACAGAACAAAATTGCCTACTGGCGTGCTTTGAATCTTGCAAATTCAGGGGTTTAGGGCCAGAAAGGACTATGACGATTATCTTGTTGGATCTCCCTTGTAAAAGCCATAAAAGCTCAAACCTTTGAGTCTTTCATTTAGAGAAGCTCCTGGCAATTTAAGACCTTCAAATGACAGAGAATTGCCGTATCCTTTGGTAAGTTGCTCCCACAGTTAACATTACAAATTGTACCTGGCTCCTTTATTACAGGCTAAAATTAAAGTGAACAGAAAACAGGGATACTGGGAGGGGGGGCAAATGAAAGTTTCAGCCCATAGCATCCCCAGCAGCAGCAATGGCAGAGTTTCACGCCTCCTACGTATGATTCAGACATGGCAGGTGTACCAGCTGTGCTTCCCTAAAAGGTAAGTTAACATGTGAAGAACTCACCTGCATTTTCCAAGTGAAATAAGGACGATCCATGGGTTCTGTTGTCCTTCATTCCACCGGAGTCTGTCTCATACCTAACCAGATTTCAGTGGAGTGAAGCACAAGAGACATGGAGATGAATCAGCAACAAGAGGAACTGTTTCCCCCAACAGAGAAGGGAAACGGCATGGAAATTTGGATACACCAGGCATCCAAACAGAGATCGAGCATGCTGGGAAATGGAGATGAGCAGGACATCAAGCATTTTAATAACCTGAATATTTCTTGAAAATCTCCAGTAAGAACCCATTTTGAGAATGTACTTACTTTCTGCATAATATGTAAAGATTAAAAGTCTACAAAGACCACAAGCTGCTTTCTGGAAAGCTTAAATTGCTTATTAGCAGGAAATTAAACCTTAATGTGGATAAATTAGATGTCTAACCTCATCGCTTTCAGTCATCTTCCCTCTAGGAAGGTATATCCAGTAAAGAAAGCAGAATGCACTCTTGTTTCGGTGCACAGGCACCGCTCCACATTCCTGAGGATCCTTCTCTAAAGAATCACACCAGCGATGCCTGCTTCCTTCCAACTCTCCTGCCACACTGCCTTCAGAATCTGGCAAGACTCCATTAAAATTTTAGACCCATTTATTCTGTAATAAAATGAATGTAAATAAGATTTAAGTTGAGGGAGAATTTAGATTTTTCAGGCCAAGCACAAGATAGATCTTTTAAGGTGTCAGTGTAAATTCCTTGAAGGTTAATGCAGTTAAACATATTTGATGCATAAAAGTGTCACATCTAACACTAATCATTCACCAATTGTAATTGCCTTTTCAAAGTCCTTACCTCCCTGAGACAAATGCCCAAAAAAATGAGGTCTGGCAAATTTAAAACAAAAAACAAATAATGTCCTCCCACCATCACGACCTATTATTTGCTTTGATAGATTTACTACCAGATTTCAAGAATTTATTGTCCTGTATTATTTCTCAGCTCCCTGCCTAATCCTTCTTTCCCCCTCCCCCTTCTATTTGATTTTAAAAGCATTCAAAAACTACTTGCTGATGGCTTTTCCTACAAGCGCAGGCCACTGAAGGGTTTGTTCCCTGGAAAGCCAAGAGCCTGCTTCCATGCACAGTGGTGCTGAGCTCTTCCAGTCTGCAGTGCAAGTTCTCAAAGCTTCTGACATTCATCTCCAGGCTCATTCTTAAGCTTACAACACACCCTGTGTTGGATATCTTACAAAAACTGATTTCCCTGCTTAAAGTTACACTCCAGATCAAATCATTACAGTAACAGGACCACAACATATCTTCAAACCAGAATCTGGCCAACACTATAGTGTTTCAGTTTTATATACTTTCTTATCCATCTAGTACTCCATCTCTGGAGGTATCTTGAAATACATAACCACCAAAAATTCCTCTTGATATCTTTTCCTGAAGTATTTTTCTTCAGGGCATCCCAGAACAACCAAGACCTTCGCAAGGCATGCCTTAGTTCTGGTGGTGATGAATGGTGGAGGGTAACAAGAACACTGGCAACAAATTGAGGTTTTTTTCCCCGTTATCTTTTTAGTGAGACAAAAAGTGAAAGTGCAAGAAGGTAAGTATCATGTGTCAAGCACAAGCAGATGAAAAATGCACAAGTTTGCTTGTTTACCAATTAAGAGTAATAAAATAAGGTTACCTACATTCCCACTGCCCAGGCAGCAACAGGTCTGGAGGTCAGGAGCCCGTGCTGGGACACGGCTTTGTTCTGCTGAAGGTGTGTTGAAGCATGATACTGCACTTGCCGCCTCCTCGCCCTTCCCTCCCTGGCTGCCTTCAGCTTCCCAGGCATCTGAGGCCTTCATTTGTGAGGCATCGTGAGCTCTACGAATGGAGACAGAAATACAGTTGGGTATTAATGATATACTAGGGAATATTTACAGCACTACAAGTAATATATTACTTAGCCACTTGTTCTTCACCGCCCCTCCCCATATGAAGGACAGTTTGGCTTACAGCTTTCCATACATTAAAGCAATGAATATAATGAGACAGCAGACAAACCACCAGAGACATGCATTGCTATGGACAAGTCTTTGTCAATACACTGAGCAGTTAGCAAAGTTCCTTTAAGAGATGACAGATACTATGTAAATGCAAGCTTATTATCAAGGAAACCATGGCTTGTTACTCACATTGATGTAACACCAGAGACAAGAAAAACCCTCAAAAGTTACTCTTTGGAGTAATATGTGCAGTCTGAAGACTATTTCCAGACCTTAGAAAGCAACTGATAATATAGATCTGGCAATTCAGACAAGAAAAACTTACCTTCAGGCAAAAGGAATGAGATCGAAGCAAAACAGTCAAAGTACCAGCCACTAGTCCCTGCTCGTGCATTTGGAAGCTGCTTCTCTGTGTTGCCAGCACTGGTACTTGGGGTGTTATGTTCAACCTATACTTACCAAAGGGGCCTTATTAACACCAGGCTCATCCAACGCAGAGAAACACAGCCCTGCACCCCCTCGTACTTCATTATTTGCAGGCTCACTCACAATGACACAAAGTTTAACTACATGCTTAAAACTCTTTCCTGCAGCTATTTGTAAATAACGAGTCCCAAATAGCATCTGTCACTGCAACTTGGTGAGGGGGAACTGGAGAACCCTGTTGAAATGAGTGGATTTGAGGCATATTTATTGGAAGCGTATTGGAAGCCTCAGTATCAACTTCACAGAGTACAGAATAAAAGCCAGACAAACGTGGTAGCCAAGTCTAACAAAAAGACACCTCTTTCTGGAAAAGGGCATATGAGCAAGAACAGGAACCGTGCCAGCTGCTTTGACTTCAAAGACGTCATTTCTTAGATTCCAGTTACAAAGACACACAAGCCACGAACTGGCACTTTGATACTTGTGGCTTTCACCACAGGTTTTGCAGCCAGTGAGCTGCTCCTCTACGAGGAACCACTGCACAATCCTCTGCACGTGCAAGTCATCTGCTGTATTGAGGTGCATTAAAAAGCCTCAGGCATGGTATAGGCTGTAACTGGCATAGTCGAGGAAAAGTATTTCACATAACTACCCCGAGCAGGGCAGTGCTTTCACTCAAGATTAGTTTACTGGGCAGCACAAAAGCAGCAAGTGCACAGCCACTCCAAATTCTGTCAAAAACTAAAATTGGCATGAGTTGAAAGATGCCCCAAATGGCATGAAACCAGGCTAGCTTCTCCCAGCAAAATAGCTGTTCTTTTTGGTTCCTTCCCATAGGGAGGAAGATGAGAAATAATACAATTGAGCTGAGCTGAATGTCCAGGGAGATGGACAGCTAGAAAAGCTAAAAGTTTTCAACCTTTTTAATAGTTACATTTCAGTGCTGTGTCTCAATTCTTTCCCTTAAGTCAGTGCTTCTTTGCTAGACAGCTAGGCCTCGAATATCCCAGATCATATAGCCCTTTCTTTGAGCTGCTTCCAATAAACGTTGCCTTGTGTCTGGTGTTAACTTTGCAGCACTCTGAAGCAGAGGGGAGGCTTGGATAAGGGGCCCTTTAGAAACCCTTTACAAATGTAGATTTGATTGACTGACTGATTGAACTTAATTGCAGACATTCTCTTTATTGTACACTTAATTACTGACACTGTGTCAAAAGATTTCTGATGCAGCACCTGGAGGACAACCTTGCAAGTGCCAGTCAAAGCCAGCTGCACAAGCCATCAGGGAGGTGCTGCATATTGCTACAGCTTGGAAGGGAAAAAATCATAATATTTTAATAATATACAATTAGGGTTTCACCCACCCTCAAACATGCGTGTGCACATACACACAATCACAAGTTTCTTTGCAGGGAGGGCATCTAATACATCAGGAACAGAAAAGAAACAAAGAGTGATAATTATGGGACCATGTGACAGTTCCACCCTTTTGTGGTCTCTCCTAATATCTCCAGTATTGTGCGCTGCAGGGGGAGGGCAGTATGCCATCGGTCTTGGCAGGAGCGATACAGCTGCTGGCCACTTTCAATTTAGTAACTCCAGATTTTGTACGTTAAAATTGTAACCAGAAATAAAACCCACGATATTTGTTCAAAGGTTAAAACTCTGAATATTCTCAGCAGTGATTTTGGGTCACTGTGGGTCTTCCTGAAAATAGCTACGCCAAAATAACAGCATTCTTACTGTTTGTAGTAAGAAGTGTCCACAGGAACTTGTGATCACGGCTCCTATACTTCTCAATACACAAGTCAGTGTTTTAGTGAATGCAAAACTTACACGCATGCTACAATAGCTCATATATATAGCACAAATAAGCAAAAACTAATCTGGATGTGTGCATTTTTCCCCTCGACTTTTTTTAACAATAAAGTCACATTTACAAAATCTTGTTATTATCACTGGTCAATAAAAATGAGTGGCTTCAGGGTGTTAGGAGATACTTCCACTACTACTGCACGCAAATCATTATGGAATTCACAACATCATCAGTGCGTTTATCCTCACTACGTTTCCAAGCAGTACCCCTGTTATTCCTCCTGAGGATCAGAGCACAGAGACTGACCGACCGTATGATTCTTATCTGTGTTGTGAAGGATTTCCTGGCCAGTGGTCAGCTCAGGTCTCCTCTGGGGTCTCTGGCAGAACCGGAGCTGAATCCTGGGCCACAGGAGGGACAACTGAGGATAGTATTATTCTTGCAGCAGTGCTCCCCAGGAAGGTTTTTAGGGTCACGCCGCAGCCCCGTGCTGCCTGGCTACACATGCCCATGCACATATAGCTATGCACACCTCTGCTTGAGGTGTTGCGCAGGAGGCGACTCCGCTGCCCTGCCCCACGTCATGCCTGCTGATGCACAGGCCAGCAGAGCTCCACGCGTCCGTTCAGCGGCATGAGAGGAGGGCAGCAGCCTCGGGGCAGTTATAGTGGGCGAATCACCCATGCAGCGACTGGTAGTGCTGCACAAGGGTGGCCGGAGCCAGCCCACGCTGCAGCAGCAAGACCCCGGCATTGGGGAGGGGAAAGGCAGCTGCCGGGCACCAAGCAACAAGGCACTGAGATGCAAGGATCAAAGGGAAGCCGAATGATGGCAAGCGGGACGAGAAGAGAAGGTTATCTATTGCAAAGCGCAGAGCTGCAGTGGTATTTGCCATCTGGTTTCCCGCCTCCGAACCCACTCCTCACACCAAGGCACATGCAGCAGCTGCTCACACGTCTCATTAAAGGCCATGATAAAAAGCCACCGAAACTCTATCAATTAAGGACTACCAACCTCAAAGATGCGGGGAGAGAGGGAGAGAAAATTAAACTTGTTGGAACACTGGTTACAAGCTACTGCCTCAACAGCTGGATCTCCCTCAAACACCTCTTAGTCTGGAAAAGTCACAGAAACTGGCGCAATCTCTTTCTGGTGGATCAGAGCGAGTCTGAAAACAGCCTGGATACGCAGACCTGGTTAGGAAAAGGAACACCTTCCAGAAAATAGTAGCTATGGATTTTAAGCAACTCTAGAGTCAGGGTTATACAATATACAGCATATCACAGAGACCCTATAAATAACAGCCAGCTCAGGTGATGATTGTTCTCTAAAAACAAAAAATTAAAAAAAAAAGCAGCACACCAAAACCGTATAGACAACTACCAGAGACAATTGGAACCGTTTTACACCCACGTAAATGCAATTTGCTCAAAACACCTGGAGTCTCGTTAATTTACCTGTGACATGTTGCTACACTTAATTGCCTTTGACAATTAGTAACATTTCAACACCTCCTTTAATGGCCCAATTATGAGAACACTTGTCTTCTGCGCAGTAGATAGAAGAAAATAGATGGGTGAACTTCCAATGCAAAACTCCTCTGCAGGTATTTTAATGAAGAGCTTAGAAAACAAACCCCCAAGAGGCCATTCTGAGTCTGTTTGGCGCACGCTGCAGACAGACCAGCCGCGGTTGCTCTGCTCTCGGCTGGGCCTCTCCCGGTACGGGGCTGTGACAGCCACCGCCCTGAGAACCGCACTGTGAAACTAATTACAGGGAAAAACTCTGAGCACTTACCTCCCTCCATTTCTTGTACTTGATGTTTTATTGATTACTCCTATATGCTAAACAAAGTGCATCCTTTGTAAAATAAATCCTGTTTCCAAACTGGGAGAGGCACGATGGGTATAGGAACACAGAACCACCTCTTCCAACTACACAAGCTCCTGCCTGTCTAATGGAGTGTTTCTTAGACTAAAGCTTTGCAGAAGTGCGTTGATGAAATACGATTGCAAGTGCTGGCTGCAGTCCGATGGCCATTCTCTCTCAGAAATAAGCAGGTAACTTCATACGCTACGTCAGGCTGGGCACAAATGCTGGATTTGACAACTACATTGAGGGGAAGAGAGTGGAGGAACCTTGCTGCTGCTTGTAAATTTGAAAAATCCCTGCTGATAAATACTGCAGAACTCAGATGTAAAATGAGCGTAGGAGGGAGACTGACAGGTCCAGCCCCACGTGCAGTGCTACTGCTGATAAGTGCATCTTCATTACTGGGCCCATTCTGCTCCAACAGCGGTGGCGACTAGGTTTGCTCACATTTTCAGTTCTGTAACACACATTAGGATTTTCTGTGCTTTCCCCTTTCCTCACCTCCTCACACCTTTTCAAGTTCAGTGTTCTCCCCCCAGAGACTCTCAGCTGAGCCGTAGGATTCATCCTCAAACTCCTGCAACACTGTTCTCAACTCTCGATTGCCTTTCAAATCTCTGCTGAACACAATGCTTCCTCTCACTTTGGTACTTGCATTTCTCCTCCCCTGGAATTATTTTGTTTTGTGAAGTACCTTGAGCTTCAGAGGTTTAAATTCTCCACCAACATCAACCACTGCAACCAGACCGATATGGTCAAGCAAGCCTGACTCACACCAGGCACCCAGTGACATACCTCAAAAGATCTTGCAGGGATTGCGGGCTCTGGCACCTCCAGCATAACAACTACTGTTCTTTTGTGTTTTTAACAGCAGCTCTCAAATGACCTGGGTCAGGACATGATCCGGATGCCGGGGGCATTTGCTGACCAGTTTGTGCCCAGGTCCCAGATGACTGGAGAGCAGCGAGCACTGGCAGAGCTCTGGGACGCAGTGGATGGGGCCACACGCTCGCTCTGATGTCACCCCTTTGACGTGGGTTTAGCCACAAGCAAAGCCTGTGGTGGGACTCACCATCCAAAATGGGGGGGTGCAGCTGTAACACCCCACTTCTACATCCGTTGGTTGTTTTCTCTGCTGGATATTTTCTTGGCAATGCCAAGGACAGCAGCCTGTCTCATTCTCACTGCAGGGCAGTGTCTCTGAGAAGGAAGGGGATCATGCCCTCGCTCGCAGTGATCTATCTCCACGTGCTTTCTCTCACCGAGTTGTGCAAGCTAGGAGCACGCCAGAAGAAAGCTCACCAACCACAAAGCTGCCCAAACTGGCTTCTCCAAAAGAGCCAGTGTAGTCTCAATGCTGGATAGAGTTTATGAATAAAACAATGTTTTATTAAACTACTATTACAATTTGATTGAATAGCATTTGGACTACATAGCAGCAGACATATTCCTGAAAGTAATTGGTTTTCCACATCTGCTTTCCTTTCTAATTGGACTAATTACTTCAGTGTAGGATCATGTTCACTACTCTCCAGAAAGCAAGAAACCTTGATTTACAGTGAGAAGAGCAGCAATTAGAGAGAATTAATTCATACGGCAACATCTAAATAAATCATATTATGAGAAGACAGCAATGTAATTATTGTGACTGGCGACTCCCTTGTGGAGAAACATCATCCTTAAGCCTAAATCAAGCAGCTCAGTTCTCCAAGGAATCTACCACAGTTCTTCCAATTTCACAGAGCATGTACTACCAATTTCATTTTTAAGACCTAATTGAGGTGCATTGTCAAAAACAATAGGGTCTAACTCTCCTCAGGCAGCTGAGGAAAACAATCAAATCCTCAACAACTCCGTGTTTGTCCTCTGAATCAAATGTGTGTTCAACGGCCATGGATAACATATGCCAGCAGCAGCTTCCAATCAAAGGTGTATGAATTTTATGGGTGTAATACCCTCCATGATGAGCCAGGCTTTCCTCACTCTCCAAACCCAGTCCGCCCCATCCAGATGGCTGATTAAAAGGCTTCGTGAGAAGAACATGCTGAACCACAGGGTTTCAGAAGATGATCCTGCCCCTTACATTGACAATTTATCTTCCTACTTACGCATTAGCAGTCTGGCCCTACCTTCTTGATGGAGATCAGACATCTCTTTACTACCTTGGCAAGCGGCGAAAGCCCTTTATTTCACCGAGGCAGAGCTCCCTTCGTCTGCTTGTTATTAATTCTGTCCTTAATGTCATTCTCATCAAGTCACTGGGAACTTTGGTGTTCCTCTCGCAAATGCCACCTTCTAAGGAAAATGATACTTTCTTCTCAAATCCTTCATGTACTTCCAGAAAAAAATCTACACTGCATTTTTTTGGGAAGGAGAGATCACTTCCACACATAAATCACACAGCACTGAATTTTCGTGCAAGAACTCTAAAGCCTAGAGTACTCCACCTCAGTGTATTAGTTCTCTTAATATGGTTCTACTTTCAGAGTGCATCTCTGTAGGCCACTCACCCCCTGAATTAGTAGTGGGCATTCCCCATTTCAGAGACGCTTGCTACTTTTACACATTAGAGAGTCACATCATCTTATACATGTCGTATGACAGTGTAAGCATGACAAGAATTAGCATAATATGATGTTATACTTCATGACCACAACCTGACACATCATAAATCCTGTGCATCAGAAAGCCAAGTTTCACATCCAAACAATTACCCACTTTTAGCAAATGCTTGATCCATTAGGAATTAGGGTGATAAATTGTCAGTTCAGACAGGTGGAAACATATCCATCTTGATTTGCCATTCTTTTGCCACGGCAGATAAAGACAATCATCAGTTATAGCGCCTGTTCGCTAAGCAAGGCTCCATGATTTGGAGGGAAAGCTGTTTAACACTAAGCCTGGAAAAAAGCAGAGTTGTAGCTTTGTGGTTTTAAGCATAGGCATTTAGAAGCCTTAGATCTTTTTGTTATTATTTACTGTTATTCATTTCCCTCCCTTTTCTTCTGAGAAATTTTCATGGCTGCCATTAAATCTCTAAGTGTTTAAAAAAAAAAACACAAACAAAAAAACAAACCCCACAAAAAAAACCCACACCCCCACCAAACCAAGGAATCAGAAAATTGAATAAAAATGAAAAAGTACCCTCTGCTTTGTGAGCTGATACAGTCCGACATCAACATACATAAGGTGAGAATCCCTTGGGTTGGATTCCCTTTACCCCATAACCCAGAGGGTCATTTGTACGCAGAAGAAATACATAATGGGTGTAAAATGCTGCTCCCCGCTGCAGTGGTGTGTGTGCCACAGAAATTTGGACTTCAGTGACAGCAAGCAGGGAATGGAGCCCACCTCTGCAGATACCACAGAAATGGTTCAGAGCAGTACGCAGCCCACGCAGCTTCCCTAGATTGCTTCATTTTTATACTAATATTTGTTGCGTTACCCTGGCCTAGAGACAGAATAATGGAAAAATGAATCTGATTACTTTGGAAGCACAGAAGAGAGATTTTTTAATTGATTTTAGCCCTATATATCCATAACAAAAATACGGACACAGAATCATCAGAGGTCCTAAAGAAAATGAAGGCCACAGCAACCACACACACATTAAAAAAACAAAGTGATGTACAAAAATAAATACATCCAAGTATCACAACAATGCAAGAACTCTTTTGAAGGTAAGTGGAATAGCTAATAATTCACAGCCATTATTCTTTTATCATTGTTCAGCTGAAGGTTGAGAAGATTTTAAATCTGCAATTATCAACAATAGATTTGCATTGAAATAAGCTTCTCTTGCTGCATTCCTCACTCCTCTCCCCTCCTCCTCCTAAATAAATAGATGGAAGCAACAAAGAAAGCAACATTTTTAATACAACAGAGAAAGATTTTTTTTTCCCAAGAAATATCTATGCAATCAGATATACCAAAAAAGGAAGAAAAGTAGAGCCTATCTGTTTGGGTGTTTTTTTAAAAATCAAACAAATTAAGATATTTTCTTTGTGTCAGGCTGATCAAGTAAGAAAATAGGAGAAACTTCCCACACACACTATTTAGCCACAGTGACCCATCATCATATCTTTTTACTCCTTTTGGCCAAGTTTCAGTTATTACTCCTTGTGGGCCACTCTTACTAGCTCACCAGTAAGAGGTGGTCCTGCACCACTGGGAGTGGTGGAAAGCAAAGCCCCAGAGCCAAGAAACAAGGCTGAGGAGGCACTGGGCTCCGCACGGGGCGGGCAGGGAGAGGGCTTGCTGCACTTTGCGGAGGCAGCACGGTCTGACGCCTCCCCAGCCTCCACCGCACGGCCCAGCGACAGCTCTTCTGCCAACCATTCACCTCCCTTAAATAACTTCAGAAATTTAGAACCAATTTTGCAGCAAAGGTATTATGGGCAAGATACTACTCGCTTTGGGTTTTTCTTTTCTGGTGCTTTATTCCACCAGTCTCCTAATAACCATGGATTAATGAACAATTACAAGGCTTCATTCTTACTGCCATGTAATTCCAAGAAAGGAAGAGCATCTTTCTGGAACATTATGCTTGAAAAACAAAGGAGAGCTTTGACTGTCAAGTCACTGATGTTCCCTCTTCACTTAAAAGCTTTCCAATTTACTTACAAATTATAGTGTTTTTAATGCAAATTAAGCACTAGAGAACATTCTTTCCTTCCCCCAGATTAGCAGGAACCAAATTGACCAAGAAAGCCAAACATGGAATCTGGACTCGATGAATATTTAAAATAATGAGTCTGTTTAATTATTCTGATTGGTGAAGTACAAGGTTATTAAACGCCTCTGAACTGATGACAGGGTTTGAGCGTATGGTTTTGCTTTCTGAACACAGAGAATGTTTTCTGATACTCTGTGTTCCAGTATTCTTTGTTGAATTAACTATGGGGTTGAAATACAGCTACACATGCTCAGAGACCTTTGGGAAATATCTCTTGCTTCTGAAGCAAATACCACGGTGTGGAAGGCAGAGGCACTCGAGGAAATGGCAAATGAGAGCACACGATCAGCTAACTTCTGCACAAGCTACCTGGCTCATTCCAGCTACTGAGGAAAAAACAAAGTTCATTCAGTTCTGCTTTTGTTCCAACACGTCACCAAATTGACATCTACCTGATAAGTTTCCACTTGCATACACAGGAAAGCCCTAGACCAGAGGGACTTTGTTACAAAGACACACTGCACTGAATCCAACAAGAAAATACACCAAGTTCCCTGTATTTCCTATTAGTACTGTGGTAAATGTTACCCAGCTTTTTTACTTTGAACCCTGCAAACCCGTTTTAGTCATCAGGCCTCTAAAGGTCTGTGAGTCCAACCAGCCGATTATGCCTGCTGTGCCAAAAAGCTATTACCTGGCACTTTCCTCCCAAGGTCCTGCATCGTATGGCTGCAGAAAGTACACTGCAAAAGGAGAGCATAAACCAGGGACAAAAGGCCTTGCCCAGAGTCCCCAGACAAACAAATAGTAAAGTTCTCCTTGCTCTGATATCAGGATATCCCTGCTCTGCTTTTATAGCATCCATCCGTTCCTTCCCCACTGCACACAACAGTTTGGACCCTCCTCCTTTATTTGAGGATTTAAATTCCAGAGAGTTTGTGTTTGTTTACAAACGCTCTCACGTTGAGAGGTGCTTATCTCCAGACTGAGGGGGAAAAAGCAAACAAGCTTCTCCTGGAAGTCCTGATTTCTTAGGGTATTGGGCACCTGCTGCTTCTCTCAATTTCATGAATCTTCGGGTCAGTGCTCTCCACTTCCCGACAGCCATCCATGTAGGAAACCTAATTACTCTGAAATAACAGGCATGCTTTGCACAGAACTGAGCTGAAGCTACTGTCCTGCTTGCTCTACTCATGACACTCTCTCCACCACCTCCTTGTCTGGGTCGGCAGTGACCTTCTGAAAAGACGGCAGTTTTGGGACTGCACAGTGCTCTCACAGGGCCCATCAAGAGGTTACATGGGTGAAACAAGTTCATATCCCTGTGGCAGCTCATTCACACCTCCTCATTCCTAATGCCATCTGCTTCTCCATGAACCTATTTTTGGCTTTAATTAGAGATTCTGGAACTTCTGGAGACTGAAGGGCAAAGAGGTGAATGAGCACAGCTGGTCTGTGCCTCCTGTCCAGATATCTTGTACTTCAGACATCCCTAATATCTAGTGACTGAGCACCGGGTGCCTACCGCTGCCCTTTGATGTGCGCTGAGAAAGGTCAGAACCCAATGGAGCAATTCACCGTTCTTGAGCTTTTTAGTATGTATTCCTATTCTCCTGGTTTCCTGTATTTTGGCTTAGTCAGTATGCACCTGACTCCCATCTGCCATCCCATCTCTTGCACCACGCCAACAGCTTCTGTTCCCTCAAGGAGAAAGCTGGAGGCAACAAAACACCAAGCCCTGTGTTAATTACCTCGTCAACATCTTTCCTTGAGCTAGCGCAAGGAGCGGTCAGGGATTCATCCGAATTAAACTCCCTCTTCCATTTCCTCTTGGCTTCTCACACTCCAATACAATGGTGTACCTTGCAAAGAACATTTAACCCCAAGCCCAAGACAGGTGCTCTGAAACAGTACAGGGGAACACAAGCAAGAATGGAGACCGGGCATTACCATGTGGGCTCAGAAAGGCCAGACTGGAAACGGTCCCAGTTGCTGAGTATGTTTCTCCTTTATTTTGCCAAGTTTGTTGTGATTGGTTTTTAAATATTTACAATTAATGTCTAATTTGGAATGCCTTAAAGAAGCCTGATGCCCAAGGGAGGGAACCTAGCTCTTTCTCAAGACCAGGGCACACAGCTGCTGTGCTGGTAACAGCGATGCTCCCCAGCATGGGCAGAGCCAGCTGCCTCGAGTGGCCACAGGCAACTAAAGCCAGGTCTGATGTACTCCATGCAGCGCTCTACCGGCAAATGACACCCTTGTGCTGTCCCCACTGAGCTTTCCCACTGCTAACAGGCACTGGCAAATCTCCCCTCAGAGGAAAAAAAAAAATAAAAATCCAAGCTTCTACCTACATGAGCTACTGAACGAAAAAACACAAAACCCACAAAAGCCAACTAAGCAAACAAAAAGGAGATAAAAGCAGTTTGCTTTAAGGCAGCAGCTTTTCTGAAAGCCTGCAGTAAATCTTTAAGATTATCAATAAT
The DNA here is from genome assembly GCA_000699545.1 of Podiceps cristatus. Classification (NCBI taxonomy): domain Eukaryota; kingdom Metazoa; phylum Chordata; class Aves; order Podicipediformes; family Podicipedidae; genus Podiceps; species Podiceps cristatus. The sequence continues at coordinate 16,286 of KL272216.1, read as the reverse complement.
GAACACATTCAACATCTTTTTTTCGTCTTCTTTTAAATCACTTCTTCCAGGGGAAAGAAATCAGTCCGGGGGGGTGTTCATATGCAAGCTGCATTTATTATCAAGGGATTGAGTCTGCTAGAGATAGAGAGAAGTAAAATGAGCCTCGACAAAGCTTGAGGAAAAAAGCACACTGCCACTTTCTAGTCCTTCCTCCACCTATTTGTCACAGCACCCCAGTAATGAGCACTGGAATTCATCTCTCTCTAATGACACTCACAGTGGTAGATGTTTTCCCAAATTTAGTCAAGTGACAATACAAAGTCTTTAATATGCAAAGGAGCCCTTTGTGTAACTCACCATAACTTTGGTGTCTTGTCATGCCTTACAGAAGTTTCAGGAAAAACAAATTGCAATAATCATAGGAGTGAACAAGTTGGAAGGCACGTGTCACAGCAATAATGAAATCTTCTGTTGATTTTTATGTATGTGTAGACATACATTACATAAAACTAAATGTAGTTCCATGAATTTCTTATAAACCACAATAGTTCAGTCCTATGGAGACCACATATGTATCGCACACCCAAGTAGCAGTAAACGCTGTTGTCACTTAGTCACTCCCCGTTTCTCACCTGCCTCAAATACAAGTATTGTGCCTTAAGCTCTGTCTTCTATTTCTGTCACATTAATATTTTCCTCAGCTACTGAAGCAGTACAAAAGCCTTGGCTCCCGCTCGTTACATATGTCAGATATTAGCACATTTAGAAACCAAGAGTACTTCTTTGCAGGACCATTTCCCAGCCACAGCAGAAGCAGTGCTGCCAAACCTCACGCTACATAAAGCGCAAGCTGGGCCTCAAAATAACAAGATGGGCTTTGCAGTCATGGAACTGAAAGAAGAAATAAACTTTTTGTGGTGTGTGTGTCTTTTAAACTGCTACGGGTGCTCGCATTTTCTCTGCCCACCATCTACCAGCAACCAAGTGCAGCACCAGCTGGTGCCAGCAAGCAGGTTGCACGTGAAAAAGTTCATGAAAAGATGAACTTTCATGGGTGAATCAAATACTGATCAGGGCTGTAAAACCGCACAGAGGCTCCCGTACAAACACAGGGCAGGACAGTGCCATGTTCGGCCACCTCATGGCCCCGGGTGCTGCTCAGCAAGCCCCAGTAAAGCTGTCCTCAGTGCAGGGAGCAAGACACCCCCGCACTAAATGCGATTTATGCCACTTGCTTACCAGAACACCAATAAATCCAGTTTTGGACATTGCATGCAATATTAACGCAGCTTCCCACCAATTTTGCTCCTAGCATTCCCAACCAGCCTACAGCAAGATGCAGTATGGTCTACCTTTTTCTTAAATGGGGAAAAAAAAAAAAAAAAAACACAACAACAAAATTACATTCTCCCTGTAGCCTCTAATCATTGTGTTAGAAAATCCTTCTGGCTAAACACGTTACATTAAAAGAATGCATCATTTTCTCCTGATAATTTTTAATTGATCACATCTACAACATAGGTGGAGCTGCTTTGCTAGCAAGGGTCCGCATCAAACAGTGTCCTATTTGTTTGTGATTTCCCTAGGGCACCTTTTAAACCATTAAAATTTACAAACAACTTGATTTCTTATTAACACAGTTTCTTAATTGCTTCCATGGGAAAAGAGTCAGTTATTTGCATCTTCTTTCCTAGGGCTCCAGGGCTTTTGTGCAAACATTTAAGGACAAGCTTTTAAATGAAGCAAAAGCAGAAGTACTGCTCCAGACCGACTCCAGACTCGGATTCGGTGCTGTGGCACGAACGGAGCCGTCCCTCCTCCTGGCTTGCCTGGATACCTGCACATCCCACGAGGCTGCTTTAAACCTCTTTGCAGCAATGAATTTGACAAATAAAGGGATGGTTCTTGGATAACGTGTTATTGGCAGCTTATGTCAAGCCAGATTTCTTGTCACCCACATTTGCCAAAAGCTTCAAACAAGGGCAGCACCAGAGACCTCCAGCTCCAGAATTTAATACCCAGCAGTGATGTTTCAGGAGATGGCCTGCCCCATTTGAATCTACAAAAAAGCACTGTGTTCCCAAAAATCCAGTGTGGATCTCAAGCACAGTATATTACAGAGAACTTATAGGCAAATACATTCTTATTCCAACTGAGTACCTCATTATTTTAATGCATTAATTGAATCTCTTTGGTTCAGGACTGAAGTCCCTGCATTCATCATCAATTTGAGACGAACCTATTATTTAGGTTCAGAAAATTGCTCACTAAACACAACCAAGCATTATTTTTCTGAATTCTTTATAATATCAGTGTTTTCCTCATTAAGAGCCCAACAGCAGATCCCCCTTCAGCTCACCCTCCTGCAGCCACTGCTGCGTCCTCCTGGGTGCACGGAGCAGAGACAGGGCAAGCATCTTACGGCCCCCAGTAACACTTTATCTCACTTCAGCTTAACTCTTCACCTGGAGTGCGCATCTCCAGTTTTAGCGTTTTCTGTCTGCTAGAGGCCCCTTCAAAACCCCGCAAGCCTGCTGCGCTGCACTGCGCTCCCACGGGCGGCCGTAATGCCACCACGGTAGCACAGCCTCTGCTCCACTACTCAGCTGACCTGAAACTGGAGTTTTCCTTACCCATCTTTGTCCCAATGGGGAACCTGGAGGGGGCAATCCGAGAGAACAGAAAAACATGTTGCCAGCTATTAAAAAAAAAAAAAAAGAAAAAACACACAAAACACCACACCAAAAAAACTCCCAAACTTTCCCATGAGGCTTCTGATGACTGTCAGAGGCCAAGAGATCTATTACCTTAATTCACCAGAGAGGCTACCTGATACATTTGGTAATGGCATGAGGAAAAGGCAGCAGCAAACGACCCATGCAGCGCCTGCCAAAGGAGACTGCTCAGACTGACCCTGCTCCCTCCTTGCCCCAAACCCAAGCTCCCCATGGGCTTGCAAGCAGTTTAAACTTCTGCTGAAATGTTTTCAACAGCAAATTGTGCTTCTCTAAAAGAAACGTTTGTGGAGAGTGATGCATTCTGAGATTTTTCATGTATGCATATCTATTTGAGAAATACTCCAGCAGGGTTTTTGGATCCATCAGCTGTCTGTGGGAACAGATTTCAAGGAAGTATCTACATCTGAAATGGAAATCCCCAACTCCTCCCACACATTTTCCAAAGAGATCAAGCACTGCTCTAGTTGGTCGACTCTCACAGTCAAAAGCTTCTAGCAAATGGCACCTACTTTGCCATAAACTGATACATTTCACAAACAGTTACATATAAAGACTAAAATATAAATCCCAGTGCTATATTAAAACTAGGTATCACCCAAAAGTCAGGAGTCTATTTCTTGGCTTTAAATATCAGTGGAAAATTTAAAGGGATCCTTTTAGCTAATACTAGCTATTATTTAGTCTATTGTCAACAGCAACTTTGATTGATGGGTTGAGAAGAAGCTTTGGAGGTTTTTTTTATTATTATTGCTGACTCCGTGACTAGTTGCCAAACTTTTATTAATGATAATTAGATCCTGTTAGTCCAGCATCTGCTTCTGCTCCAGCAGCAAGTGCTGAGGGCTCCTCACGCACGAGGGGGGGTCAGTATCTAGGACAAGAGGGGTACCTGAGCAGACTTCCCGAAGATGTGAGTGGGCAGGAACTGCTGCCTGCACAAGGCACAGAGGGAGACATTCTTTGCCTCCTTGGTCTGAATCAATTTTAGGAAGATGACCTTTGCAGAACACCAAAATGCTCATCTTCTTTCCAGTATTTGAGAGAAAAAAAGAAAACAAAAAAAAAAGGGCAAC
>KL272216.1:0-12481 GCA_000699545.1 Podiceps cristatus | reverse complement strand
GGCTTCCTGCGGATAAACACAGAATGTCTTCAGGTATGTTTTTGCACTTAGGGCACGTCCATCAGGGTGTAACAAAGAAAGCTGGGGCACAGAGAACCCATTACAGGAGCCTTTCTCAAAATTCCTATCAATTGATTCATACTTTTGTAAAATAAAGGCTCTGCTGACATCACCTCAGGGCATAAGAAGTGTTTATAAAATACCTATTACACACAGGGATTATGAGCAATTTCGAGATTTATTTTCATATGTAAAATTGATAAAAGCTCTGAAAATTTAAAACGTTCATATCATGAAACGTCAGTTCTGCAATTCTTTTGTTCTAACGGACAATGGTAAACAATGTTCCAGTGACCTCCAGTGGGGACCAGGCGAAAATGCACCCATCCTTTGCAAGGCGTACAACTCCTTTTGTCCCGAAACCTGGAGGACAGCTGGGCTGAGATGCCCCTGCTGAGGCTGCCCAGTTTTACTGCCTGATGAAGAAGTGGGCCAAGATATCCTCCTCGGCATTTTTATCCAAGTAAGTTCAAACTAACCTTCACACCCCTCTAACATGTAGACAACTCAGGTGAGAGTCTTCACTGTTCTGACAGGAGTATAAGGAGGGGGTCACATGGAGACCTTGCTGCTCTCAAAGCCTGGGTTCATGTCTTCATGGGACACAGAAAGCACAAGAAAGCAACATGAGTCAACATGCACGGAAAGCATGTGAAAGAACTGGATGCTTGATGCCAGGAGCAAAGCAGCATTAACTCCTTTCAGCTCAAGAACATTAACCTACTGGGAACAGGGACACTTAATTTACAAATAAATACGTCATTATGGTCCAAGTTCAGAATGCTTCAACTTGTACATGCTGGTAGAGCATCTTCAATTGTTTTACCCTAAATTTTTAGTATCTCAAGAATGAGATACTCAAGCCATGAGAATTCTACAAAGACACACTAGCCTCTTGAATCTCTCCAGTGGGGTTGTGTTATCTGTGCCAAAGTTACGGAACAAGTGTGGTCTGCAGAGCAAAGATCACCTCCATCAGCAGCTGCCATTGTGAGGCTGTGCCATACCTTGTACGAAGCAGCCTGAGACCAACAGAAACAAAAATGCTGCAGAGTGGTTCACCCTCTCTTCTGTCAAGACAAGTCAAGGTCTCTTATATCAGTCTCATTACCTTTTCATTATCTTACTAATGACTTCTGGAGGCAGGCATCACCTGAAACATTTTTAGTTTAAGATTAATCCTCTCCCTTTCTTTTGTTGGTGGGGGACAGGGAAGAAAAGGAGGCAGGTAATTTTTAAATAAGAAGTCCTTCTTATCACAATCTGGCCCTGATGAATATGGGAAGAACTCTGTTGATACATTAATAAATCCAGTATTACAAGGTAGAATGGATAGTAAGAGAAGTGCATCAGTCATCAACAGAAAAGCCTCTGCTAAACTCAGAGGAGCAACCTTCAAATTAAAAAGAAACAGTAATAGAAGGGGAGAACCTATGTCACGTAATGCGTATTCTGGTCCTGATTCAGGAGGCATTTGGAAAGTAAACAGGACTAAACATATTAAAAATCTTCTCCTTATCTCACATGTCTGTAGCCACTATCCGGGCTTAAGACCTGCAGTAAAGTTTATCTACAAGTGAATGGCCTGGGCCACCATTCTTTTTAACGCACCTATAGAAATATAGGACCCATAGCGTGCCATTTTCCAAGTCATCTCACAAAACAGAGCAGCGCATACAGAAAACTTTCCCATACCATATTCCCAAGAGAATTCACCTCACACCATCTCCTCCTGATGGCACAAGAAAAATAATTATGCATTTTGCCTGTTTCTTTGTATAATGAGAGAACTAGCATTTCCATAAGAAATCATTTAATGTCTCAAAGCATCATTCCTCATTGAAATGAAACTTCACGGAAGGGCAATTCTTCATCATGGAAAAAACACTAACACTAGTGCAGGGTCTCTATTTGCTACTGTCTGCACAATATTAATGTAGAAGATAATATATTGGCTTGAATCAATACTTCCCAACTTCCCCATCCATCAGCCCCCCCTTCATTTGATAAAAGTCCTTCCATGTCACGTTCTCCCAGACTGATGAGATCACAGCACCTCTTTCCAGCATGAGTGATGGTGTGTAGATGTATAATTGCCCAATAAATCACACCCTCTGGATCAAAGATCTGAGATCCTCTGGGTGCCAAGGAAGCACACCAACCATCATAAAATGCAATAAGCTAATTACAGCAAGATTTTTACTACCTTTAGGCAGGCCTCTGAGCATTATTTGCCACATGCAGATATCCTGAAAGATTCAACCCAAACCACCTTACTTCAGAATCGGGGCCCAAAACGATGAACATTTCAGGGCAGGGACTGACCATTCATGGAAGCGGCATGGGCAAAGGGCTCCAACACCATACTGCCACACAGAAACCCGAGAGCTACAAATGAGACTGAAGCATCACTGTTATCCCATGCCCACACAGTGCCTGCTTTAGGACTTCAGGCAGGACCTCTGACTGTTACAGAGGGCTGTCTGCATCTCTGGAATTTAATCACATGAAACACAAGAACAGATTGGGCAAGGCCAGGGAGAACAGGTCTGCAAAAGGTACATCTTGTCCAGAGCTGATTTCCATTAATTGCCACAAATACATGCCAGAGTGACCCTTTCCCTGGTGTACCCTCCCCGCACACAGCCCCGGAGCAAGCTGGGATTCCCACAGTGCCTCTTCCTTTCTGCTGACCCTCACACGTGAGCGGCTCAGCATCCCAACACCACAGAAACAAGCATGCCAGTTTGCCACAGGGGTGGAAGAAACGCGTTTCTGGCAGCTGTCTAGTGGACCCTGGGCAGGCGCTGCGGGCAACAGTTGCATCACCGGGGCCCTGCTGGCCTCAGGAACAGGTGCTGATATGATGCACATAGCTTCCTAAGGCTGTTGAGAAAACACGAATTGAAAGATCATATTTCATAGCCATAAGGTTTAGGCATTTTAATTATTTCTGATAGAATTTGATACCACCAAAGCTTGAAGGAATTAAGACCTTCCCGGCAGTTCCCACCCTTAGCCCAAGTGCAAGCCCCAAGTCTCCGTATGCTCCAACTCAGACTCACACCATCAAGCACGTTCACCCGAGCAAGCGAAGCTGCAGTCTGCCAACTTGAGCTCAGAAAAAACAGTAGTGCCCAGAACCTGCTGTTTTACAGGCATCCGATTCCACAACCTTTAATCCTTTCTGTCAGCCCTGCAAGATCAGGTATTAACATCTCCATAACCTCTTGTACTAATTAAGATAGCAGATCTTTGGTATTTGCCTCTACACTGGCTTCAAAGCCGAGCACTGACAGGTTGCTGAAGTGTTTGTGCGTTTCAGTGAGTGGCCCTTGTAAAACAGAAATTATAATGAACACACCACAGGAAGTTTTAATAGAAGTATGCAGCCATTACAAACTGACTGGAACTAAAACACCCAAGCTAAGCTCTGGCAATTAACAGGTGGGAAGTCTGCTGCTGTGGGAAGAAGCCACTGTTCCCAAACACTTTGCAGCCACTGAGTAGAGACCTGGACACTCTGTCCAGGATCTGTTCTTTCTACAAAGCCACATTTAAATGGCCCCAGAGCTTTTGCTTCTCCAAAGTACGCATCATATTACAAATGACCTTAAAAGCAGCAATGGCTTCCAGTAGACTCCAAAATGGGAGGCCAAAGCAGTATAAGGGAAACACACGAGCAGGGAGTCTGTCTTCCCTGAGCTAAAGTGATTTTTAGAAGTACTTCAGATGCGCAGCCACATCCCCAGTGTTTCAGTATCCAGCTCATTTCTTAGCAAGTCCAGCCCAGACTTGTGCAGCAGCGAGAGATTTTTTCTGCTCTAGCAAGGCCAGCGCTTGCCTCCTCCGGCCGCAAGCCTTCCTTGCCCACGCATCCGGGGCAGGCCTGCATGTTCCCTGAGCTAAAGTGATTTTTAGAAGTACTTCAGATGCGCAGCCACATCCCCAGTGTTTCAGTATCCAGCTCATTTCTTAGCAAGTCCAGCCCAGACTTGTGCAGCAGCGAGAGATTTTTTCTGCTCTAGCAAGGCCAGCGCTTGCCTCCTCCGGCCGCAAGCCTTCCTTGCCCACGCATCCGGGGCAGGCCTGCATGGGCAGGATCTGCCTCCTCCGGCCGCAAGCCTTCCTTGCCCATGCATCCGGGGCAGGCCTGCACAGGCAGGATCTGGGCTCCTCCAGCACAGCCCAAGGCTTTCGGATTCAGGCAACTCTAACCAGGTCAGGCAGGTCTGCCCCAACTGTAGATGAGGTTTGAGCTTAAGGCACAGCCCAGGATACAGGATTGAATAAAGTTTAAATCCCAAAAGCTGCTTAAGTCTTAGTATTGCTATTTTCTGCTTGTCTGTACCCAGACACACTGCACTGATGAGAGACAAAGCACTTTCTGAACTTGCAGCTTAGATACCACAGAGTTACAGGGAAAGGGAACTGTAAGAAATGTTTTCCATATAAATATCACCAACCCTCTGCACAAGCAGCATGGGACATGGATAGGATACAGCTAAGACAAGAAGAAACATTTGCCAAGAGAGAGGAGAAACAAAAGAGTGGGTTACACTGAGAGGAACTGGAATGACCTGGGATGTCACTGAACAAAGAGAAACCTCATCACTCCACAGTCTCTTTGGTTACATAAAGCAAGTTTAGTAAAGAGGTTCCTTTCCCGTAGCCCCAGGACTAAGCACAAAAGGAAAAAGCTCTCAACTTCATCCCTTCTGCCACTTGAAGCAGAAAAAGTTAGCAAACATGAAAAACGTTGTGACTTGAAAATGAAAAAATGGTTTTTTAGAGAAAAGCAATCCTCTCTTCCTCTGATTACTCAGTCCAACAACAAGGTTAGAGCAAACTCCTTCCAGACTTCCCTAACCACACACCATACCTAAGCTGTGTGGCAATCAGACACACCAAAATAAGGAGGAAGGGGGAGGGAGGGGAAGGTAAAACTCCAAAAACTCCAAATACCTTTTCTTGCCCAGCTTTTCAGTCTTCCAAGGCCCTGAACTTCTGTTTTTCCTTTGCTACTCCCTGCCAGTCCTTGCTAAATAAGGTTTGCTGCACACGTCTGGTGAGGCCTCGTTGTTTCAACGCAATTCACCTGTCTCCCCTGATTCTGTACCTCCTTCTCCGGCCCTGCCCCACAGCAGCTGATTTCAATGGAACTAATTGGGCCACAGAGGTTCATATCTTTGTACCTGCTATCCCTGCTCGGCCCTTGGCAAAGATGCAGAATTAAAAAAAAAAAAAACAAAAAAAAAAACAAAAAAAAAACCCACAACAACAACAAACAAAAACCCAACAAACCAAAAAACCCAAAGAAACCAAAAAGGCACACACACACAAAAAACAACCAACCAACACCCTCAAAACAAGAAACAACTCCAACCCAAACCAAAAAAGACCTTGGGGGGGAAAAGAAATCATTCGATTGGAAATTTCACTATTTTTCTAAACATCTCTACTGGATTTGCCTTCATGCTAGTCTCTTCTAACTTAACAGCATACTTGGCCAACTTAACCTTTGAAAAGGTTTTTTTTTATTGATCAGGTGTAACACAGACATTTACATTTCTTGGAGGGAGGAAGAGGCAGGGAAGAAAATTAAATTACTTTGCTTAGTGATCTTAATTATCTGAAATAATTACCTTCAGTCAATTCAGAAACAAGAACTCTCTGGAGACCAGTGTATTTTAGTTTGGATAAAGAGAGAGGAATTGAGTCCAAAGGAGTACATTTTGTAACTTATTTAGATATACCTAATTAACCGTCTGAGTGAGGAATCCAATCAAAGCTTCTCCATTACACTTAATTATTAAAAGCAATTTAGAGGGGAAAAAACAAGAGGAGGGGCCTAAAACAGCTGTCTATGACTCAATAATTTTAGCAAAGAACTGAACAAATGAGTGAAAGGAGTCCAAAAGTAACACATTTTAATAAAAGCAATTCATTTTCTAGCCAGGCCCCAATGGAGAGACTTGGTAACTCTCATATTTTGTATACAGCTCTATGCTGGAACGAGCACAAAGATTTTTCGGCTTCCCAGAAATAGGCAGAGCTTCATTAAGACCTTTTCAGTGGAATGCGAGGGAAACGCTTTGTTCTCCATGCAGCAGTGGCTGATGGCTTGCAGAGATGTTGGCTGATGAAAAGAAATGATCCCTGTTATATTCATTACAGAAAGCATTAGAAAGTCCTCCAAAGAGTTTTTGCCTGCATTTGTGCATCCAAATGTGTACCGCCCAGCCCAGAGAGCGAGAAAGCAAGTCTTGCTGCTGAATGCTTGGGGTAATTAGTGAGAATGGGATTTGGCTTTGTTTAGCCAAAAACCAATGACTAGATATTTGCAGCTCGGGGCCGTTAGCCTCTCTGCAGAGCCAGGAGCGAGGCGGCGGATGCCAGGGGCTGGCAGAGATGCGGTACTTCACCCTACCTGAGCAGAGCCTTGCTCCCAGCAGTATGCCTCTTCCCTCACTCTGCTTTCGCTTTTCACAAATCTGCAAGGCAGAGGACAGTATTACTTTATTTATATGTCAGTATGTTTAGCGGAAATAACCCCTTCCAAATACATAACAGACTCCAGTACAGCAGGATATTCGAATTTTGATGCACAAAATTCTTTGCCTGCATCCCTGTGCTCCAGCAGCGCTGCCCCATCGCCTCTCCCCATCTCTGCAGGAAGGGGCTGCGCTTGGGAAAGCATGTGGGCGCTGGGATGGATTCGCAGGTGGGCTCCAGCCGGCCACGGGCCACAAGGACATTTTTAATCCAGAGGGTTTATTAGATTAGCAAGGCCAACAGGGCACTCCACTGCCAACACACCTAATATCTTATATAAATAATGCTGACAGTAGGTTCAAAGGTCTGAAAAGCACAGAGGAAAGTTAAATTTATCTTACTTATTTTATTTCCCTCCTAAATTGCAAGGAAGTTCTTGGTGTCTATAGCTCTCCTGGTTCAGACAAAAGAAATGAGAAGGTCTGTATATAACTGCTGCTTTCCCAGAAAAAATTGCGTGCACAGGATTGTGCAGCAGGGCTGACGTGCCTGTCTTAAGGTCATTTGACCCATTTATATGTCTTTAAGACTGAAGACGACCTTACACACTCATCCAGCCTTTACTGAGGTGGCATTAATCTCTGCAGTTTTCCTTTCTGTAAAATAAAATGAAGAACGCACGGCTCAGCATGCCAGTTAATAGTTATACTCCAGGTCCCCTAGATGAAGAGTAAAACATTGTTTTTACACAGCTGGGATAGTTCCTCTTCACAGGTAGTTTCTCTCCTGAATTTCCGTGTGCAGAGAGGTTCAGCCTAGCTTGTAGCCCCCAAGGTAATTCAAGGACTTAAAAGCAGGATACTGTTTAAGGGTTCAGTCAGAGCAAACAAACTGCTAAAAATACATTGGCATCCCATCTGTTGCCAGGCAGGGAATTTAGCCTCAACAGTCAGGGGCCAGGATGAAAGGCTGTAATAAACACCTTGAAATGGATATCTGAGAAATTCTGTGGCCTCAGGAAAATGGACTGATTTTCTCTTCCTTCTCTTGCACAAGAAGTTTTTCAATTTATTTTTCCTAAGGGAGAGAAGTGAGTGTAGGCTTCTGCAGTACGGGGGGAGAGAAGCAAAAACATTGAGCCTCAAAGATTACTAACGTTCATTTCAAATGAACTCCTGCTATTAACCGCGTTTTCACTGGCAGAACGTGAAGCACGGGGGGCTGTGATCAGAACACAGTGCCAGCCCAGCCTGCCGGACTGTACCTGTGCCCGGCAAGCTGTACGGCGAGCACTGGGTTGAAATCCCTTTCCCGTAGCATCCTGGGAATCTATCCCATATCCTGCTCTCTCCCGACAGCAAAAGCCATTTTGTGGCAAAACCTCTGCTCAAGGAATAGGTATTTTGCAAATCAACAGCATGCTGATGGACTATGATATTGCTGCTGCAAAACACAGGGTCCCACAGGAAGAGGCAGAGAGAGCAGCACCCTGCACTACGCTTCAGATAAAAGGTACCCAGGGAGCGGTTTGCAGAGAATCATGGCTGCCTGCTAAAGGTGCTTTCAAAATACATTAAAAAGACAACAAAGAGGAAAGAGCAGCAATTAAAGGTCACTTAAAATGAACCCTATCATCCTGCCAACAGCAGTGTCAAGTGCCGCTGCTCCGCAGCGCCGGAACGCTGGTAAAAACTGCACATTCTGTGTCCGGCCTGCAACTGGTTCACCCCAGAGCTGGTAAAGCTGTTCATTTGGGTTTAATAAGTCAAATATGAAGTGTTTTGTGCTGAACAAGAGCACAAAGCAAAAACAGGATGAACACTAGTTTTCATACTAGTGAGATGCCTGGACATATCATTTTGGGATATCTCTGCAAATCCATTAGTAAGTTCTGGAAACTACCTCCCTTTTGGCAAGCGTCCCTCTTGTCCCCGAGGAGTTGGCAGACGCATCCTCCAGGATACTCATTGTTTGGCTCCTGACGCTGGCAGCAATCTGCACTAATATATCATACGTGATCGGATATGTTTGTTAAGCAGAGTAAGAAGGCAATAGAAAATACTAAGGAGAAAATGCTTTGCTAGGAAGTATCTGGTAGACTGGTCTTTGCTGCTCATCTGCTTCTCTATTAATTATCAGCAGAAAACATTAACATTTTAATTCAGTGAAACGCCACGTGAGAATGATTTCAAGTCTGCATTCACATCTACAGAGGCCTTTCTCCTCCCGAAGGACTACCTTTTCCTAAGCAGCCTGATTTTCCTGGCTCTGAATCCCATACCTCCTTCCAGCTCCCATCCTGTCTGTCCTTTTGTCTTTCTTTATTTCCAAATCTGGTTTTACACTGTAACTCAAGAGAAGGCAGCATGAATCAAATCACCCACGTTGCACACAAGAAATAAAAAAAATGATGCTGTAAACATGAAGGTTTCATACTAAATCCACGTTCACCTTGAGCGGCGGTAGCCGTGGTGTGCCATCACCATCTCATACTTAAACTCTTTTTGTGATTTCCCTTCATGTCCTTGTGAGAGATGCTTAGAGCTTTTGTCGCAATATGAGCTGAGATATTATTATGAACCAGAAGCTTAGAATGAAACTTTAACATGGGAAAAAATAAGGATCACAGCCAAGAAACCTATTTACCAAGCAAAAAACAAACCAGCTGTTTAAAGTCAAGAGAACCCAACAGACCAAGATCAGTGGAGCTCCAAACATACAGACTGAAAAAAAAGTCTGAAGCGCTCCGCGAGCTGCCTAGAGCTGTTTGTGAGCGGCCGGTGGTGGCACGCAGGACATGCATCTCCCCACAGCGCGCTGGAACTCTGCGTGCAAGCCAGGAGTCCCGAGCAGCACCTCACAGAGAAATAACACTTTCATTCCTCATTTTGCTCCTTCGAAGGCAGCCTCAGGGCTGTTTCTCTTTTACACCTGGCATGTTGTAGGGATGCTCAGAATACCCTGTATTCTTCTCTGACCATGCCAACCTAAAAACAGACACCTGACAGCTATTTCTAGTTCTTTGCAATATAAATAATGAATGGTTTCATAGTGGGAGGAATCAAATGGCACCAGATGACTTGAGTCATAAATCAAGAGAAAGGCAGGTGGTCTCTTGCCTGGCATCTCCAAGCTGATGTGCAGCTTCATGAGAAGGGAGGTGGCCCTGGTACAAAACCCATCAATATAAATCTCAGATGTTAGAAGCTATAGCACTTTTCATGCCGGTTTTAAGCACAGTTATATTTCTGGTCTTACATGAAAAATCCTTGGCAAAGGGCTGGGCTAAGGAACACACCTGCACCCCTCTTGCTTTAGGGTTTACGTTCATCGCTGTACCCTAAATCAAACTTTATGTCATTCATTGGGGGACAACTCACCTGCTGCCAACCTGGCTAAAGAAAATTCTAGTCAATACCTGGATATTTGAGACTGGGAAAAAATGATCTAAAAATCACCTTCTTCTACTTGGCTGCTAGGTAGCTTGACTTGCTTTTAGATCTTAATAAGAAATAATCGTGTTTACCACATTAATAGCTAAGCACCTGTCATTGCTGCCATGCAGCCCGGATCCCCATGCAGAACGAGGGGACCCGTGGGGTGCCGCAGAGGGGACGGCCCCACCGCAGGCACTCTGCTCTTGCAGCTGCGTGAGGAGCAGAGATGCGTGTTTTGAAACCGCCCCTGCCTGAAACAACTGCGAAAAGGGTTAGGCTAAATAAAGGCTGCAAACGGGGGATGTGCTCCTCTGGCTGCCGACAGCTAGCGGCTCCCCGGGCATGTCGGCTCTATTCCCTCGCCACCTTCTGCGGTTTTCCTTCCTGGCATGTGAAAATCCCAGGGACATTCAGCACGTATTTGAGTAATTTATCCCCTTCTTTACTCAGCTATTCTAGCCTTATTCTCTAACATGCTTAAAAAACTTTGGCTTCTAGGGGGAAAAAAGAAAAAAGAGACTGTGTCACCATCTCAATTACCCACCGAGATGGTGTGGCTGAGACGGACTGGCAGGTCACCTGACAGGAAAGCCGTCATCTGCTGTGTACACTGTCAAATTTCATAGGAAGGAGGTGGTAAGGTTCCTTCTGACAAGAAGTGGTTTTGATTTAGTGCTGCTGTAACGAACTGCATGGTGTGTCTAAAGATGACAGAGTACCTGGAAGGTAGTCTCTTTACCCGTAAGGATAACTGCCATCTCTTTAAACAGAACAGAAAAAAAGATTATTTAAATAGGTCTGGATATATTCCCTGTGTCATAGCAGACATGTTGGCTGCCAGCAGCCATCCCACAGCTATTTCTGAATGGTCAGAAAACAGATATTCTAAATAATTACATCTAGCAGGATCCAGGCAGAAGAAAATTTCTCTGAACATCACCAGACCAAGGTAATGGCCCGTTATGAGTAACAGCACCTTGGGAATTTACACTAAACCACATCTCTGGTCATCTGGTGAGTGAAGTGAACACTCTGAAGTGCTGATGGTCAGCCAGGCCTTGTGGGAAATATGAGGACAATGTTACAGAGCTCCAATCGAGTCTCCTAATGTGCAGTTTACAATTTCAGGCAAATCCGGCGTTTATCAGTACTCCCACATGCCGAGAGATGGACTCTGTGACTGCTTATGAAATGTTTTGTCATCTAGCTTCCACTTTTCAGCAAGCTGATGAAAAAAAAGCATAAATCCATCAGACACGTTGTCTTACCAACTCCTGATATGTTTTGGCTACTTACAGAGAGTAAGAGAAGTCTTTGGAGCAGATGTGAAATTCAGATCTTGTTTGCTCACTTGTCATCACTCCAAAAGCAAAACAAACACTCCTGCTCCTGCAGCTTAGCCCTCGTGTCCCCCCGCTCTGCCTCGACGCACGCTTGCTCCATCTCCCCTGTGGATGCCGGCTCCTTTTGGTCCATAGCCTGTTCCCATGTTCTTTTAACACTTGCTGTGAAGCACCAGAGAAGCAGCGACAGCAAGCCCGGGACATTATGTAGATCAGTCTATACGGCAATTACGCTGAAGACATCACTCGTAGGAAGTATCTAGAATGCCCTCATCCTGCATCAGAGAGCGTAATCCAGGGCAAGTCATGAAAAATGATGTCATGAACAACTGCCTGAACACTGATCTCTAGCCAGTGTGTTTGTCAGTATTTTCACTGTGAGTTCCTCTACCTTGAGAGCGACATTTTGCAGGTACACAGAGCTACCTACAAACTCTGGGCAACATAAAAGCAGCCAGGATATCACTTTATTGCAAAAGCCAATTTTCTTTCTGATGCTTCAACGCGCTCTCCAAACTTCACGAGGTTTCTCATGCGATACTTCAAAACGCGGAGCTGGCTCGGCAGGACTTCCGGAAGCAAAGTCTGCAGTTTTTCGGGGTCTTCTCCTACCGCCGCTGCCCTCCCTGGCGTTCTGCTGCGACAGCCCTGCTCGGGAGCCGGGAGGGAAGGAGGGAACGGAACCCCAGGTCCAGGCAGTCTCCATTCCCCTCCCAGACCACTGAGCAGTCGGGAGGCGGTTGTTGGTGTATCACTTACAGGAGGGGTTTTGTTTCTTGTCCTTGTGCCTGTAATCACAGACAAAACAGAAAAAGCAATTTGAAGCTGCTGTGGCCCAGGAGGAAAAAAAAATCTTATAGAAACACATGTAACCCTGTATGAGACAAGCCCAGGAGAATCTAATGGGATTCTTTCTTAGATTAAATTTTATAGTGCCTTTATCTCCTTGATTATTTACTACACACAGTAATGAGCAAATTAAAATTGCTCTTGGTAAAGTCCTTCTGCCAGATGTCAGGTCTCCCTTTCTAGCTGACAAAGGGACAGCTGTGTTTTCGCCAGGAACGCCTTCGTAGCTTTTACCAGCCATCGCACGGCCTAAAAATAATCGGTCTGGAAATTCTGAGCGTTACCGCTCCCGTTGCC
>KL272215.1:38996-63764 GCA_000699545.1 Podiceps cristatus | reverse complement strand
GGGGGGGGAAATCCCATTTAAACCACATGTTTATATGTAAGTCAGCATTCTATGCATGTTAAATAATCACTGCACGCACATGGCTCAATACAACCAATAAGCGCATAAAACCAAGCAAACCCCAAGTCTGTAGCATTAGTCAGATACTAGTTACAAAGCCAGAGGAACACTGCAAAGCCAAAAAGGCATCATACAGTCAAGGCAATGCTTAGAGTGCAGCAAATCATTATGAGGCAGCATAATGCTCAGCAACTAGAAAAAACTCCAGGAAGAAAATAAATGGATAAGGCAGCATTTGTGCAGAAAAATATATATGGTCCTTTATTATTACCTTCAGAGATAGGACTAGGAGTAGACTCAGGAAACTGGTATGTAGGAGAATAAGGATTGTCTTCTGCAGCAGAGAAAAGCAGTGGATTTTGAGACTATCCACAGTGAAGTGGAGGTTCTGCTTCATCCCCCAATTTCCTATCACCATATGATTTTATCGCCTACTTCAATAATACTAGAGTAAACGGCATCATACTTTAAAAAAAGATCAATGGATTAGCAAAGATTTAGTTATTTTATGCATCACACAAGAAGGTACACTGGGCATAACTGAATTTCCAGCCAGTGTAACACATGGGTAATGGAAATCTAGAACCTGAATCTAGTTACTATTAGGGTGCTATAGTACAGTTAAAGCACAAGACAACAGATACTCTGACTAAACTTCTGGTACCTTCATTTTTTTGCTGGATTTCAGGAAGTTCAGGAAATATGTAGGTAGGGCAATAAGGGTTTTCTTCAGGAGTGTCTAAGGAGAGGAACATGATTTGCAAAAAAGAACAGAGAGGACAGATTTAAAGGGGAAGAAGGGTGAGACAAGAATCCATACAGGCTGCAGAACAGTCCCTCTGGTGCTGATGTTCTAGCGTGACATAACCTAGATGCCTCCTTGCGGATTGCTGCCTTGCATGTCTGGGCCCTGCGAGAGATCCTGGAAGCTGAGGGGACTGAACTCATTCCTCCTTCTGAAGCATGGGCTCTGGCTAAGCGGAAGAACCTCTGTTAGGAGCACTGGGATTAGGAACAGTTCAACTCTCTCATTGCATCCAATATAATGCAGCATCTATATATGCATAAAGCTCATCATGACAGCACCTGCAGTGGCAAATACAGCTCCGCTTTTGCATGCTCTATGTTTTCTTATATAAGCACAGTTCTGAATTGCATTTGCCTGCACGTCAGGCTGTTCAGAGGGTTCAGTTTGCAAATGCTACTGCAGCCATCTCACAAAGAACAAACACGAATGTATCAGCAGCCAGGCACAGAAGTGCCCCAAAGTAGAGGATTCCCTAAGAGTGCACCACTACAAAGTTCGCAAGTGCTTGCCACAATTTAAGGTTTTGAAAGGAGAAAATTTGAGGTTTTGAAAAAGCAGAGTTCAGATTCTGAACTCACCAAAAATCAATCGAAACCTTTCCATTGGTTTCAGCAAGCTTCAAGTCAAGCTTTATGATGCAGGTACAGCATAATAAAGCTCAAAAGATTTACAGTGTAAAAAGTTTTCTTATGCACAGAGCAGTTTCAGTGATAACCTACTATCCTTTATAAAGGGGGTGTGTGTGTAGGGTTAGCTGCTAAATCTGGAGTTCAGGGATCTATTTTCTCTAAGTGTGGAATTATTAGCAGCTTTCTAATCTCAAATAGTACTCTTGATTTCATGAGGGCGCTGCAGTTCACCTTTCAAAACAGCTCAGACCTTTCTTTGGACTTCACTGTTCTCTCACCTTTGACTTCAGAGATTTCAAATACATTGGTTGAGTTCTGTGGTGCAGAGCAAACACTGGTTAACAAAAAAACGTTTTTATTTAACATCCAGTATAATTCTTCACAAGAATGAAGCAAAATGATACTGAGGTGGTCTTTTAAAGTAAATAAAAAACATCTGTGTTACAGTACCTCTATTTAGCTTGTGGATCTGTTTGAACATTGTCTTGTACCAGTCCTTCGATCTGTCTGTATTCTATTGGAAAAATAAATATGCACATGAATCATTGCAACCATGAATTTTATCAGCCTTTCAAAGTTCTTACAAATCTTCCAGCAATGAAAAAGGTTTACACTACTTCCTATTTTATTATCACCGACTACCTAAAAATCAAAGCTATATGAAATTCATTCTTTGAAATATGACTGATTTCACTCAGATATATAATCTCATATGTAATGAAGCTATAGGCTTCACTCAAGTTGCTAATAATGTGCAAGATTTGCAGGGCTAAGTTGTAACCTGTGTAGGACTGTAGTTGTGTGGAAGGTTTTGCACGTTAATCTGATTTGACAGCTGAAAGTAGACACCTTGCCTATCTTAGTCATACATACTGATTTCCTAAGTATTCAACAGACAGCAAGAAACATTTAGTGATCAAGTCACTCCAGACACTAGTTGTAAGAATAGGTTAATTCTTTTCATGCTAATTTCCCCTCAACACTGAACGAACTTAAACATGTTGCATAAAAGAGAGATTTGCCTTTAAGATGTCTAACATGAGACAAAACTCTCCCTTAGCTACTAGGTGTGAATGAAATGGAAGAGCAGAAAATGGTATTCTCAAATATGATGAAAAGAGATACTAATTTTTAATTTTTTTCCCCGAGGCAGCTGAAACAGGTCATTGATAGCGAAGGGAAGTGTTCATAATAAAACACATCAGAACTAGAATTCTATCTTCCTTTAAATCTCTGCAGTGTCTGTAGTTTTAGTGAATTCTCTGGGTCACAAGGTAGGCAGAATCTGGCCCAGGTTTCACATTGTCTTACCCTCAGTGGAATGCCGATATCATCAACGGAGGTATCAGCCAAGTGCTGAGGGCTCTTGACAATGCTTCTCTTCTCCTCCATTGCCCTCTTCTCACTTGGCACTGTCTCCTGAACTGGCTTGTCCCGTATGAGTGCTGAATCAACTTTATCAGAAACTAGTCTGTCTGGTACTGAATCTGGAAATGAAAATAGAGGATTCTTATCTCATCCCAGCATTTCACTGCATCACCATATTCCACTCTTTTAAGACAAAAATCCTAGCAAGTATTTGATGAGACAGACTGTGTCACTGCTAGCTATGGTTCATACCTGGACTGAAAGAAATCCACAAGGAAATGTTTGATGCCAGCAAAAGCAGGCTAGCACCTCTCAAATAGCCACCTTCGCACATCTCATGACAGTCTCGGCTGTCATGTACGTGAGACAATGGAAAATTTTTGTTTCAACGTCTGTTTGGGAGTTGCGATTTTTGGTGTCTTTTTGACTAGTTAGCAACTCTGTAATCTCATTCTTCATCAAAAAGCATCAGTGATATAGTCCCCTAGACATCTTTTTCTGCTGGTGATTTCAATCTAAAGGAGCATCCTACATGGTATTGTCATATGCTTGACAAACACATTTGTTACAGTCAGTACATGATGCTTCCAATTCATCTCTGTGCCCTAAACAGCATTTGTAAACAACATATTACACTTTTGTCTAGCATACATATGATTCCTCTTGCACATGAGTCTGCATAAAGATGGAGGGAAACAACTAATTGCTCCAGGCCACCTTGCTTCCACCTGGAATTCCTTGATGTTGCCCAATGGTGTGGGTGTATGACACCCATACATAGCAGCAGGCACCACCACCACTGCTGGCCAAGGAACCAAGGGAGCTCCGGCTGCTCTGAAGCTCTACTCTGCTCTGGAGAGCCGCAGCACAGCAACCCTTACGCTCTGCTGAGGAGTTTTTCTATGTGGATTTTCTGGAGAGGAAACAGTGATTTTACAGTCTGCCTCATCAAGACTTTGCCACGTCCTATCCTTTTTACATCACTGCATGCATTGAAGAGAGAAAGAGAAAGAGAGATGTTTATTCACATGCACATCACCATATTGCCCAAAGCCATTAAATGTGCAGAAATCTGAAAGGGGCAGTTAGCAGAGGAAAGGCTCGTGCATAACAAAGCATTGGTCTGTTGGTACCTTGAGCAAACACAATTCTGCCCTGTGAAATTCAGTATATGAAGGATTTGCATTTGAGTGGTTGGTTTGAAATTACCATCAAAGTCTTCCTTCTCTTTAAGAAAAATGAAATAATATTTATAAATGTTCAAAATGGGGAAAAGCATCTATCAAATCCTTTTTTAGCATTTTCATCCTATTTCACACGTGAATGTGTATGCCCTGTGTCTTTTGGTCCTTTTGTGACCCTGGAGTACAGGGCTCTCCATTTTGTAGGAAGTATTTGGTCCATTTCCATTACTAAACTCCTTACTAACCCTCTAGAAACAGAGCATGGAAAGTGCAATTGAAACCAGACCATTCTTCCATGACCTTGAAGACCAAGAGGAAGCAGGTTTTCAGATGTGGATGAGGATGTGGAGAGGATGCAAACTTCAGGAAAAGTCACAGCTTTTCTCCATTGCTTATCATTGCCACTGTTGATGTTACAAGTCATGAGCTTCTGGTCTAGAAAAGTCATTATTTTCTGCAGGCTAAAGAATTCAATGCCAGAGAAGGTCACAAAGACCTTTTTTAGTGTGACTGGTAAATATATATTATTGTTCTTTGATTTCCTAACTCCCTGCACTGGAAAAGTGGTTGGCTGCTTGCCAAGTAGACCCTATCTGAAACTATGATGCTAATATAGATGTAAACAATAAGGTAAATGCAGCACAATCTGATTTACCCAGTCCACAGCCATGATCTAAGCAAAATCTTTATTTTGATTATTTCGCAAAAATAATACCATCTGGCCTGTGTCAGTCATCTCCCAACCATGAATTTGCATCTTAATATTATAACATGAAGGCTTGGGAGCCATCTAGGATAGTACAGCCAAGGGGAAAATCTACCAGCCAGTTAAAACATATTTTGAAGGAATTTTCAAAAGTATTTTTTGGAGTGCACTTAGAACTGGTTGAAGGTGCTGGACTGACAACCCTGGAGATGGGAAGGGCCTGTCTGACAGCACGAACTGTATTAGGGCAAAGCCCTCCCTGTGCACCCTGCCAGGTTCCTAGGTCCATAGGACTTAGCCAAGAGGACCACTTCAGCCTCTTCCAGTGTGGCTGCTCAGGTGATACTGCAAACACAGCCACCTGCTGCATGGGCGTCTTTGCAGAGGGAGGAACTAAAGCAGACATCTTTCACCACAGCTTTCCTACAATACCGTACAGCTTGGAGAATAATGGCTAAACGTCACACTGACTTATTTGCCATGCAGGTCCAATGATTTCAGAAGAGTTTATGGAGGTATATACCAGGCTTTGAGGTATTTAAAAATCAGAGAGACAAATCTGGTGCCTAATCACCCAAATAACCAGATTGCACCAGTCAGCACACTTCATGGCACCTGAACTATCCTTTTGCAAGAGCAGCAGCAATATATGGGGTTGCGCAGCAAGAGAGTTATACTGCTGTGACCAAGAGGACATAAACACTGGGGGGAGAGGTGGCAGCCAGTAGCTTTGTGTAGTTGTTGTGGAACACTGAAAGCAGGTGCAGACCCAGCACAACACGCTTCAGTCTTCCAGACCAAGGATCATTCAGGCTGTAACAAACTGCTCTGTGACTCTCTCTAGTTCAGAAAACAAAGGAGTTCCTGATAAGGAAGGGGAAAAAACCTTGTGAAAGGGAAAACCAACAGGAAACCTCTGTCTGGACTTGCAGGTGAGCATTAAACTCACAGCTGAGTGGTGTCTGATGAGACAACACCTGCACTAAGGGAAGGAGCCAAAAGAAGCCGGTGTAAGCTGTTACACAGCCATTACGCAGCCTGTCACCTCAGCAGGGCGGCAGCAGAGAGAAGGGACGGGCTCGCAGCCAAAGGAAGCTGGTGGATGAAGTCGGACCAGGTCAGTAGCTGCCTCAGGGGCAGATCCTGTCCTCACGGGACACACTCCACTAGTCCAGGGCCCACGCAGTGGGGCAAGAGTGCAGAGTCTTGGCTTCCCTGTGCTTCTATTTGTGATATTTAAAGTGCTTAGGGACTCTCTGTGACTCTCTTCTCTCCCACCTCTCCATTTATCCCACCATGGCCATAACCAAAGAATGGGTAAGCAGTGCAAAACATGCTGTTCCTGTAACACCCACTGCAGACTTTTATTTGGCATGTGGAGAGGGAGGGATGACCAGGAAAACAACCTGCTCTTCTTTCAGGGGGAGACTCTCACACCTGTTGCAAAAGCAGAAAACTGCAGTGGGAGAGAAGGATGGCAGAACATGTGTATACTTGCACACTATAATTTTATCATCTCTTTCTTGACACTTGGTACAAATACTGATTTTTATTTCTCTTCCTCTCCTCTCACCACAAGCAAGACTAGCTCAAATGGCTGTATAGAGAAACTTGAGTATGTGTCCCAAGGGAATAAACCTAAAGGCTCAAAAGGCAGCCCCAACAGTCAACTAGAACAAACAAACTGTATGTAAATCTTATGACTTAGGAGGAACAAATGAGTAATTTAGGCTTTTGGTATATTAGCCTGCGGCCATACAGGTAGCATTTGGACAAAAGACTGAAATCAAACACTCAGTGACCTGCACTAAGCCAGAAGAAATATTTATACTCATTCCTTTGCAGTTCCTAGGAAGTGTGTTTGCTAAAGGTACTCCACAAGCTAACAAAGCAGCAGCTTTGCTCCATCAGAGGCAGCGGTTGGGGGGTAGCAGACCTTTCACATCATACCTGCCAGGCTACTAAGCCTTTTTTGCTGTTCTGTAGTAAAGGAAGACACAAAACAAAAAGAAATACAGAACAAATGGGTGAGACATTAACAGCAAGTGCTCTGTGGTGCTGCATTTCTGACAGGCAAGAAATAGGCTGTAGACAGAATGGCAGCAGCTGCTGGAGAGAATCTGTTTTCAAATACCCTGCCAAAGTGACAGCCCACAATCCCTTCTCCACACTGCAGCCTCGTGGAATACTATAAATCTCATGATGCAGTGACCGATAGATTTGCAAAGAGCATTTTTTTTTTTTCTCCTTAAAATCAGAGAACAAAAAAAATTGCACAGGAGACAATTTGAAAAACAGTAAAGACTCACAGAGTCAAACAACTTGGCAACTAAGTCTGTTCCCATTAGCATGAAGTACACTTTGAAACTTCTGCAGCATTTCAAAGGGATATAGTAAAGGATCGAGTTGTTGCTGGTGCTTGCTGAGTCTCATCACATACTACTGAGCCACAGATTCAGTGATCTGCGCACAGACACAGCTTGGTTAATGCTTTCTCAGAATGGTCCCCTTGGCTTAGGGCCTTTCGTTACTGAGCTCCCAGACTGGGACATTTGTGGTATCTTCCAGCATGTTTGACCACCCTAAAACTGTTGCTCACAGCTGCTTTCTAAAGGGATGCCCAAATGCCTTGCCCAAGTCATGGATGGGAATAAACCAAGAATTCTTAGCTCTCTGTTTTCTGGTCTTACTACTCCCTAGCAATTAATCTTTTCATCTAAAGCATAAAAAGCATTTGAAAAGAATGAACTATTTTACTGACATACAAAATACAAACACTCTTGAAAGCTCATACTGTTAATGCGAAGGTTCCAAAACTTTAATATATTAATCACACCTGTTACTTATTCATAATAAATCATGCCATGCGGTGCCTGCCCAGGAAATAACTGTGCTTTGTGGGTGGTGTGGGATACTTGCCAAGCAAGTCCACAGTGGCTAACAATCCTCCAGTTGTATACTGTTTGCTAGCAGAACCCGCCTTCAGTAGATATCTGTACTAAGCGGATCAGCTTCAGCAAGGGAGACCAATATTTCTCCTTACTAAGCGCAGCTCCCTCACCAACATTTAGGAAGTTTGTTCTTTGACTCCAGCACTTCCACTCTGCTAACCACCGATGGCAGCTGCTCCTGTGCGTTATGCTCACCTGATAGCTGCCGACATATGAGACAAGCCCCCACGTGCAATGGGGAAAGGGAAGGGTTAGCAATCTGGACCTGAAAAGTAGATGGGAACAACCTACTGCAGGGTTTTCTATTCTAAGCAAGACTATAGGAAGTAGGCTGGTGTATTATGAAAAAGCAGAAACGATTCAAGTGAGGATGGTCTCAGCTTCAGCCACCACCTTCACTAAGGAGAACTGTGTTCAGTCACTGTCTACTGACAAAAACATGTGGTTTAAAGAGTCCATGCTTGAGAGCTCTTTCCTATCTCCTCCTCCACAGAGGAGAGAATATCGTGGATGAATAGACTTTGCGGGGGAGGGGGTGTGTGTGCAGGAAAAGTACTTTTTACATGAAGAGGAGGTTTCCTTTTCACTTTTGACTCTGACTAGGAAAGAGAGCTGCTGATGGATAGAAGCAGAAGGATCGAGAGATATCTGCTATTTCACTCTCCTGCCTGATAAGAGACAGCTTGTAGCCCCAGGCACACACCAGCTAGCTGAGGCTTTCATCCTCTATCTTGCATTCTGGGACTGTAAGCAAAGGCCAAAATCTCACAGGCTTCTCAAAGAAAGGGTCAAGCAGAGGAATATTCTGAGATCTTTCATCACAACATACTGAGTAAGATCAAGCAGACAAAAAAAGGATATAGTGTAGCTTCTGTGCTTCAGATGACATTACCCGTCTCTAAATCTCTGATAGGTCCAAAGCAAAGGGTCTTACACACTTACAGATTAATGAACTAGCAGATAAAACATAAAATAGGACAGTAGATGATGTCTGCTACAACAGTCACTCCAGAGAATAAGATAACCAGCTCCTTACGAAGTAATCAATAATCCACGGAGGAGAAAGCAAGCCGCATTATCCACTTGGAAGGCTAAACTACTGGACATCTCAGACTGCCAGCATTAAAATGACCTTGAAATTTCTAATTCAGAGGGTATTTTATAGCACACAAGAGAAATTTATATTAAACCTCACCTTGACATGAAGGAATTGATTTCAACACAAAACATAATTAACTAGTCAGTGGAAGGTGGATTGTAACCTAGTAACAATTTGTCATATGCCATGAGACCAAACCAGTTTGAATAGATAAGGCCCATAAAGATGAAACCCAATATGAATCATGTCAGCCAGGACTGAAATGTAATAGATAACTAAGATGCGAGAACCATTTAAAAACACTAAGTTGGCAAAATAAATCTTAATACTAAGCTGGGATAAAGCCTAGATAGGAATGGAAGCATAAGGAACTGTAAGAAACATCCAATACATAAAAAGATGGAAAAGTAAGAAAATGCATACCTATGAGTAGGTGACATATGCTGGGATGTGAAAGAAAATGACAATGGAAATAAAAGAATTAACAGAATGTCTCAGAGATTCAAGAATAGGTTTTGAGGTACATGAATAAACCTAGCAATGATCTTGTTTTTTTTACCAAATAGGTACAGTGGAACTGTTAATAAGAGAGCAGAAAAGATGACACATCTGATTACTATTTCCAGTCTGCATTTGAAAAAGAAGGAAAGAAAAGAAGGAAAGAAAAGAAGAAAAGAAGGAAAGAAAAGAAGGAAAGAAAAGAAGGAAAGAAAAGAAGGAAAGAAAAGAAGGAAAGAAAAGAAGGAAAGAAAAGAAGGAAAGGAAAGAAGGAAAGGAAAGAAAAGAAAGAGCAGCCTGATGTCCTACTGCCTGATGGAGAAATACTTTCCACTTCAACTGTAACGAAGGACTATGCTGAATGACAACAACTGAGGTCAGACGCCCGAAAATTAGCAAATTTGTATAAATCGTACTGAAGAGTTTTAGAGCAGTTTTCTCTCTAAAGAGAACAGTTATGGAGCGAACAGCTCACTGGACCATTAACATTCACCCTCAGTATGTCTTGGAATACAAAGGAAACTCCATAGGACAAGGAAGAAAGCAAATGTTGTGACAACCTTTGAAAAG
The DNA here is from genome assembly GCA_000699545.1 of Podiceps cristatus. Classification (NCBI taxonomy): domain Eukaryota; kingdom Metazoa; phylum Chordata; class Aves; order Podicipediformes; family Podicipedidae; genus Podiceps; species Podiceps cristatus. The sequence continues at coordinate 53,891 of KL272215.1, read as the reverse complement.
CATTAGTGTGATGGCTGGGTCTGTCAAGTTGACAATAATACCAGAAAAAGAAGTACTGTAATGACTTGTATGGGATTTTACTAATAAATACATAGTATGACACATACAATGACAGTCAACACAGATTTATGATTAAGATGCCTTGTCAACCCAGTTCAATATGATTCTTACAAATTACAAGTTTGACTAATAAAGACTGAAAAACACCTATTAGAATAAGATACTTCATGGTCTTGATCAAGTTGCTTATCAGGCCATGATCTATATCACAGTCAACAAAAAATGTGATGAGAAAAGGCTCAGGATATGGTATCATGAGTGCTAATTAGTAAACAGAACAATTTGACATCGGTTGTCTCAGACCCAGTGTGTGTGAATCGTTTTATTATATAGATTTGTCTCTTGTGCTCTCAAAATCTACAGAGGGAAAATATCCTTCTGTGGTGCACACTGAAATGCTCTGGATTTAATGTGAAAACCAACCAAAAGAGCACCCCACCTCAAGAAAGTCAACAAAAAGCTCTGAGATAAAGAAAAGGCTGTCTCAGTACTTTCTCTTCTTGAAGCAGTTGAGGAATCCAGACACCCTCATTCAGAAGCACATAAGCAAAGCTGCTTCAGATGCTGGCAAAAAAAGGAGAGATAACCCACTTGTTACTCCTATAATCAGCTGGCTACAGCCAGGATGCTATCTTCAGGATCAAAGACTGAAGTCTGTTTTAAAAAGGCACTGAAATAATACATGGAGGGCTGCAAAGAAGCACATCAATGCACACCTGTAATTTGAATGACTACAATATGAGGACTGCAGGTCTTGCCCCTATCTTCTGATTTTATTAATTTTCTTCTTTGCAAAAGGTAAGTCATAGCATCGTAGATTGGAATCTGCCTGTCTTGGAGTTTCCCAAGTCCTCTGGAAACCAAGGCAAATTGGACTGAATCTGTGTGGCCCTTTATAAGCTACAGTCTTTAGTGATGCACAATGATCTGCGAGGCTGGGGTAGTGCCAGCCTTCAGGAGAATTAAAAAGGAGAAACAAAGTTTCCCTCTAATGCCAGAGGTAAAGAGATGCAACTGTCCATTCAGAGGGAGCTGCCATGAGGCAGAGAAAGGCTTAGATTAGTAAACACGGGAGTGCTTAAACAAGGTTGTTTTGTTCATATGCAAACCCAGAGCTCAAGGGCTACTGCAGTATGATTCTGAGTTGATCCAGTTATAAAGAACAACATTGCCAAGTTCAAACTTATGGGGAAACAGATTATTGGTTAAATTCTGCTGAGAATTCAGAAGTCAAATCTCTCCCGCAGTAACTGCAAACACAGCTGCTTTCACACAGTAATAGCTGAGAAGTAACACATCCCCTTTTCCAGTGAGGGAGAACCTACCCCAAGCTACCTTGCTCCTACTGACAGATGAAAGTGCACACCCTTTCCCACAATGACAGGACACCTGATGGGGATAAGCTGTTACCCTGCAGTAACTTGTTCATATGTTCACAGCCCAGTTAGAAGCCTCTCCCCCAGCCTCAGAGTGGCTTCTGATCCACATGTTCTAATTGGAAAAAGCAAATGTTGTCCCATGCCTCTAATCTCTTACCTGCCTTTTGTAGGCTCCAGTCACTACAACTTTCTGGAGGCAGCTCTGTTAGCTCTTAGTAGTCTGGACTTAGTTATCCACAGCACACACATTCTCCAATTCCTTGTTGCATAACAGGTTGCAGTTTGAGCCACAAATACCTATATGCAAGTCTCCTTACCTCGATTGTGCTGCAAGAGGACAATGGTGGGATTGACGATTGTGGTAGAGGGATAGGCAGAGGAAGATTTGTTGATTGAAGTGAAGGAGGTTGGATAGTCAGTACCAGTGCCAGGCTGGGGCACTTCATTTAGCACAGGACCTGGGTCCTGAAAAGTAGAGCAACACATCATTAGCAGCATGCAGAAGGCTGCTACACTGGGAACATCTGTGGAGAAAAAAAAACAACCCACCAACCCAACCACCCAAAAACCATTTTAAGATGAATGAGAAGTATAATCACAGCAATTTTAGCAAAAAAGGCGTAAGCATGAGTGTTACCCTGCTCCTTGTACATACCCTGCTCGTTGTTAATGCAATTAGTTTGCTAAGGCAGTACTATAATTATTTGGTGTTGGGTTTCACAACTCCAACCCCAAAAGGAGGCACTAAATTCATCCAGCAGACTCTCTGGAGCAACACAGGGTGCCAGAAATGAGAAGATCGGGGGGTTTTTTTTTGGGGGGAGAAGATCCAGACATCTTCCGTACACACACAAACATTTGTTTTAAAAGTACTCCTTTCATAGCAAGAAGTCAGACATGCAGAACTCATGCGGTTTTGGAGTGAAACATTATTATTGCAGCTGGTTTGGTAAGAAAGGTCCAAGAAATAAGGTTAGCACCACTATTCAGGAGACAGCGTGACACCTACCTGGTTAAAATAAAGAGATTGTAAAAAACCACACCCCACACACCCCCCCACCCCACCCACCCCCCCAAAAAAAAACCCAAACAACAAAAAACCCACCAAAAAACCCACAAAGTAGACAAAAAGTAGGACTCTAACGAGGAAGATACTCAACATGGCTTTGCCACTGGAGCATGGCCAGCAAGCTGCTCTTGCTCTTCTAAAGCATCCAGCTCCATTATTTATTTCAAACCCACCTCTGGTATCACCACAGCTCTGGATGTTCTGTAGAAATATGGGCTGTGTTAGCAGGGAGACTTTAAAAACTAGTTTATCTTTGAAACATCTCAGTCCAGGGATACTGGGCTTTTGTTGGCAGTAAGGAGAAAAGATAAAGAAGGGAAGATGACTAAGACTGTGTGTGCCAGTTCAGGCTGAGATTTTTCAAAGCTTCTGAAGGAATTTGGACACACAATTACTGTCAATGGAGAATGAGCATCCAAGCAAAGAGAGTATGGAACAGCGTACCAGATTTCTGCACTCTTGCTACTCCCCTGTCAGACTGAAATGCTGCAGGTCACTGATCTGTAAAATGGAGCTGAGCATTCTGGGGGATCTGAATTGCTATTAAAAAAACCCCTGAATATGCCCAGAATATTGCTCCAGAAGAATCCCTACTCCTGGCTTTTCTGTCCCAGTGCAATTCAGTGCCCTTCATATCCACCAGTGTCAGGGGAAAGGACTCACAGCATCAGGCAGGGGGGTGAACAGGGGCCAGACTGAGGGCTGGCACCAGAGCTGAGGAATAAATCATAGTAAGAATCGGCCATAACCAGAACAAGCATCTACAGTCTCTCCAACCTAGAGGGGAAATAGAGAACAAGCCTGTTCTGCTGGATGGAGGAGATCTTGCTCCAAGCAGCATCTGATCAGGCCATAGGCGTTCATGAGGACAGAAAAGAATCAATGGTCTTCAGAAATAGATGTCCCTAGGAGAGAGACCCAACCCCATTTTGCTGGCTGTGATAATATTCCAAGCAATGTAATTTGGGAAAAGGAGTGGAAGTCAGGGAGAAGTATAAGAGAGCTGGGCTTGGGCTTCAATTTAATAACTAAAATATAAAGAATCCCTCAAAGAAGAGGGACGTCAGATGAGGATAGGCTCAGCAGCCCCCAGTAAGTCTCCAAAGTGCGTGACAAAGACCATTTAAATCATTGTAGAAACCAGCTCATGAACACATGCCTGAAGTGAGAAGGCCCAAAAATGTTTCAAAACTATCTTCTCATGAAAGTCAGGTGCAACAAAGTTTCCACTACTCCTCTATGATTTGGATGCCTGCTGAATTTTTCTGGAGCCTGCAAATAGGCTCCATTAAAAAAACCCAACCAACCAAACCCAAAACACACCAAACAAAACCAACCAACCAACACCACACCAAAAAACCCCCCAACCCCCTCTCAAAAAAAACCAACCCTCCCCCCCCCCAAACTGTCATTGTTCTCTGCAGTAAGAAAAAAAAAAAAAACCCACACACATTGATTTCAACAGAAGCAGAAAGGCCAATGCTGAAAACTTTTGAAAATATCATCTTTGGTGGGTTTTTTCTTTTTTTTTTTTTTTTTTTTTTTTTTTTTTCTCCATTTTTTTTTTTTCTAGATCTTTTTTCTCTCCATATGTCTGTTTGCTAGATCCCTACAGAGACAGAGGACAGAGAAAGCATCATCATGAGAGAAGGGGGTTTCTGCTGAACTTCTTGTCTTTACAAGCAACTGTATTAAAAAAAAGTGGTTGTAAGACTTCTAGTACAAAGAGGGTCAGGTATTTTTTGCTTCTTCTGCAACTTTAACTGAGCTACTTTTGTCCTTGTCCCTGAGGACTTTTTAAAACAGTCTGAAGAGTTTAAAGTTTGAAGAGTTTAAAGTTTAAAGATTTTAAAGAGAAGTAAAACCTAATCCAAGAAGAACACAGTAAATTCCAAGTAAAAACTGTTGTGGATTGCATTCTTCAAAATTCTCAGAGACAAGCAATTTCAAACTGAAGAAACACCTTCCCCTAATCTATCCCATAGCACCCACGTGCTTGGAAGAGCTGAGTAACTGATATTACTGCTTGTAGGTCATTGGATACTGGCAGCAATCTTACACTGATTTCAGCAGGGATTTGTGTAGAGACCATACAGTCTTGTGGCTCCAAATGGAACAGAAAGCCAGCCCTAACCTTTAACTGGTCTGCTGTTGCTGCTCTGAATGCGACTCTCACACAATTAAGGATGCTATTAAAAGAGCCTGAAGGGATCAATTAGTTGCAGCTATTCTGTTTATACAGAATTCATTATTCTGAGCAAATCCGGTGAAGACTCTTCAGGTGTGCATCACCTAGCCGAACGGGCACAAAGGGAGACAGTAAAGTATTGTTGCAAGAAGTCAATAGAAAGTTCAAAGCTGCACAAGGCAGGCAACGCGCATGCACTAGCACAGGACGTAAACAAGGTTTCAGTTGTCATGCTGCTGGCAGGGAGTGAGTCATCACTCCTCTCTCAAGTTTAGTATTGCAAGGAGAAAGTAATTTTAATCTGGGAATACAAATTTAGGAAAAGGGCGAGGAGGGTACTTGGCAAGCTTACTGTATGTGAGATGACTCCAGTGATTTCAGGCTTCAAGCCCCTGTGCAAAGCCCCCGTGACTGGAGGGACAAGTGAAGGTGGTGATGAGAAGAATGGCAGTTTCGGGTAAACAGAGGGTAATGTGCCAGATGCGGAGGGTGCTTGGTTATGGTGGGAACCCCTCTGGAGATGTGGGGGAATGAAATCGTCTAGAGTCGGAAAAGTCAAGGGTGAGCCAGGAGAAACAGTCTCAGAGAATACGGAGCCTTGCCCGAAAGGAACCAGAGGCGGTGGTGGAGTGCTGGAGCTGCCTTCTTGCTGTCTGTCTGGATTAACCTGGAGGAGGGGGACTACTATAACCCCAGGCTGAGCTGTGGTGGTGGCAGTGGCGTCCTGTAGGAAACAAGGTGTTGTTATGCAACGGGGGAGATTGGTACTTTAGTCTAACGCAGCCATATAGTGTCATGCAAGGATGCACCCAAAATGATACGAAACCCCAACAGGTTTTCTTTCCTCAGGGAGACATACTTCAGTCTTGCAGCCCTGGCCTCCATGAACACACACAGCTTTTCACAAAAATCTTCCTTCCCCTCATCACCCCTCTTCTCCAGTTCTGTGCAGTGAGGCTAAATCAAACCACGGAACAGCTCTGCATTCACCATCACTTGAGAAGCACTAAACATCATATTACTGAGTTTGCTTCTTTTACACCTCCCTAAAATAGAAACATCCTCGCAAGCCCAACCCAGCCCCCTACAAACACCACGCACACACAAACACACAGATCAATGTTGGAGGGGCACGCATGGCGTGTTAAGTATTATCGAGTAGAAGACCACAAGATTCAGGTAGCACAATGAGTGCTCAGAAATTAGGTAGGAGGGGAATAAAGCATTAAGGGGACATTCTAATGAATTAAAGAACCGTTCACACGGCTGAAAGAAAACAAGGTTATGGAGAAAACATGTACCATGCTGCGTCCCATTGCCTTGTATGGCGGCTGTCGCTGCTGAGTAAGGTAAGGCTCTTTTCTCATCCTGTCCTCTGTGGCAGCTGTGCTCTGGGGCTCTAGCACTCTGTCCCTCACAGCTTGCGGAGGTGATGACTGAGTCGAGGAGGGCTGGCCCGCACCATAACTAACTGCGTCTTTACTGAGGACAATATAAAAGTACGGCCTGGGAGGAATAGGAGGAGGAGGAGGAGCAGGAAGAGACTTTCCAGTATCTGTTACAGAGGAAACAATGTTGGTGGCTGGTGCCTGAGTGAGCTCAGCACCCAAACTGGTGCTGGCTGCTGGGTCATGTGCGGTGCCAGTGGAATTTTCAGATGCGGCTGAGCAAGCGCTGTTAGATAAACAAGCTACATATAGTTTGGTGACCTTTTTATCCGCCTTCATCTCATGACTGGAATTCATTCCAGCCTTACTACTGGGATCTGCCCTGTCAGGGTTGCGTTGTATGGATGATGCATCTGACGAGGAGCGACTTTCCACGAGTGGCTGCCCAGCATGCACCTCATCTTTGGGGCCTGAAGAGGGAGAATGCCCAGCTGGCAAGCCTTGCTTCCCACTGGGGACGGCCCCATAGGGGGTAGGTGATGAGAAATAACACCGTGCACTGGCATTTGGTGATGCACGCTGCGTATAAGGCTTGGGTGCATTCAGGTACACGCAGTCCATGATGGGCACTGGCAACAGGTTGGTCACTTTAGTGTCAGTGCGAGGACGCCATGCAAAGCTTTCCTCTTTGGGAAGAGGAGGACGGGGAGGAGCTAGGGCCTGCCCAGGCAGAGTCAAGAAGGAAGCAGCACCAAATGAAAGGAAAAAGGAAGGAAAAAAAAAATAAATTCAAAGAATGAATTCGGTCATTAGACTTGGGTTAAGCAAGTTTTAATACAGCAAGAACAAAAAGCAAATACAGTATCTGGAAGGCCAGCGCAGAATTCACTCACACACATCACCTCACACATTCTCTCTTTCTTAGCATTGCTCACTGCAGCACGCAAACTTTACCCAGCTCTCAAGTCCCTGCCTACACGTTTCTCTATCTGGGCTAAATAAATCTCAGTTCTGTATCATTTCGAGAGGCCTGCACAGGAACACCCACCATGCCTCTGGGAAAGCCTGAGTCAAGATTTAACATCCTGGCTAACTAAACCCAGGCTCATGCCTGTGTAACTAAATACTTCCCAGCACTGGGGACATTTGAATGGCAAAGCCAGATTCGGAGCTCTAGGCCGTCTCTGCATGTTAAGTGCAATGCTGAAAAAGGAACATTGCAAAGTTTCACCGGTGCTAATGAAAGCAGACATCATGAGAATACTATAGCCTGCCACAGCTGGCTAAGTAAAAAGTCAGCATTTCTTCCTTCTAAAAGCTAGCGCTGTCATTCTCTTCAGGATTTTTCAGTCCTGAAAATGCTTTCAGGAAGACCAGAACAATTAAGTTTCTTGAGGAAGTGAGTTCATAAGAATTTGCCTCCAGAATCTTGCTTTTAAGTAAATAATAAAAAAAAGCTTTACCGGTTTTGGTACTTTGCAACATACAGGTCGCTAACTCAACAACTACCCGCTGACTGCAGCTCCAACTCCAATTATAGTGAATTTTTTCTGAGAGGCAAACTGTTTTGAAGTAAAATAACTTGGCAATAGAGAGGTTTCGTTTTATTTATTGTTTTGTTGTCAGTAGCTGAAAACTATAAACTACTGAAAGGAAGAGAACTAAAACACCCACCTAGTGAACAGAAGCTCCCTGCATCCTTGCAAATTAACCCTCCAAGGCTATGAAAGTAGGTTTTATACACACCCTCTTGTCATATCATTATGGGCAAAGGCTGGCTAAACCACTGCTAAAATGGCCAAAACCAGAAGATGCCTTAACAGCTAGCAACATTCAAATCTGAAAAAATACCCCCTTTAAAATTCATCCACACATGACAGGTTGTGGCCAGCACTTGTTCTTGTTACATGGATATAGACCTAGAATAGCTTCGTAAAATTGCAGCTGCTGTCCCGAAACTTACTGTCCTCATGCTGTCCTTCTTTCCCCCCCTTCCCTGATGTGTAAGGGAGTGGAGAAGTGGGTTGGTAAGTGCTCCTTCTGAAAGGTTTCTGCTTCTCGAACAGGCTCATTCCTTTTGATCCCTTAAGGACAGCAGTTTCAGTCTGGAGACTTCAGAGTCTAGTTTCCCTAGATTAGGTGAAACCTCACTTTACCACTACATAGTATTATCAGGAAATACTAATTCACCACCTGCAATTGCTGTTTTCCATTTTCTTCCATTTCAGCTTAGTTTGGACAGCAGTCCTTGAGACTTCTATAAGAAGTACTATGTGCATCAGCACTCTCTGTGTTTATCAATAAGGGACTAGAGGACAGCTGTAAGTATCAGGCAGTATATGGGTCTCCTTTACAGTGACACTCCTTTCCATGCCTTCATCTGAGTTGTGCCTTCTGCTACTTTCACTTACAATTTCAGGAACAGTGTCCTGTGGCATTGCTATAGGTCCCTGATGATGGGAGCAGTCACCCTGATAGAGGACAAGGCTTTAAAGAGACCCTCTTTCACACAAGAAAGCAGTTTCTAACAAAGGGTTTCCTTATCAGCTTTCAGACTGCTTCTGTGCAGGATGATCACCCAAAAGAAAAAGGATGTAGTTCTCTTAACAGATTGACTTCAACACTTTGCCCTCAGGTACAAACAATCTTTCCCTTGTTGGCTTGTACCAGATACGGTGTTAAAACTGAAAGGCATTTCCCAAATATCTCATCTTTAACATAGGGTGTAACTCTACTTTCAGCCTGCAACAACCTCTAGGAAAGAGACCAACATAAAAGACAAAAGAGTAATAGACAACTACTTCACCTTTTTTTTCTGGCACACAAATAGTGTTGTCCTCCTCCTTCATCCGCCAAGGAAACACTGTGGTGTGCCTAAACACACCAGCTCCACAGCCCTCCGCTGACATCAGTGTTGCCCCCATGTTAAAGATACGAAAAGCTGAGACACAGCAACTTACCCAGGTCTGCAGCAAAGTTTGGAGCTCAACCCAAGACTCCTGACCATGAATCCAGTGCTTGAACCCAGAAGATCACTCTCAAGGTCACAGAAGAAAGGCTTACCTGTGGCTTGCTGTCTGAGGAAAGGTTCGGACGCACACTCCTATAACCCTTGGCAGCCAGAGAAGATAGTTGGGCATCCCCATTGGCATCAGTGTTAGATGATGGTCTCCAATCATCTATGAGGGGAAGGAAAACTCAGATCACAGAGGATTCCCTCCAGCTACAGGATGAGCAAAAGGAAGGGAACTCCCTTTTTTTTTTTTTTCCTTTTTTTTTTTTTCTTTTCTCCCCAGGCAACAAGAAATACTTCCAAGCAAGCAACAGAAGCAACAACAGAAGCAGCTAATGTTTGTACCTGTTTCTGGGTTTTCTGGCTCCAGACCTAAGTATTTCACAGAAAGGAGAGACAGAAGAGGTGGGGGTGGAGAATAGGCATAGAGGAAAAGAAAGGGGAAAAAAATGAACCATTACATTTACAGAAAACATGTACCAATTGAAGTTAAGAGGCAAGCTACTTCATTTCACACATAAAATGCTTTCTGACAGGGCTGCCTAATTACCATAGAGACCAGCCCTAAACATGATGCCCTCCTTGTTCCTGACCTTTGTAAACACAAGGCAATTCATTCAGAGCAATGAAGAAACAATTGTTCACTGACATTCTTATTTCAGAGGCAAAAAGGCAGCCCAGCTAGCTACTTTCCAAAGCTGCAGCTTGACGTCCGGACACCACAAATTACTGGAAATGTAGAGATCCTGTATTCAGCCATGATACAGGCTACAAAGACAAATCTATCCTTATCAACAAGACTATGTTTGATTAATTGAGATTAAGGACTGACAACAAATAGATTAGGTTTTGCAGACTAAGTGCATGTGCATGAAGGGAGTCCTAAAATATAATGTCACTTTATAACCCAGTCCCTGCAGCTAGATTAGTTGGTCTCATCACCTCTTTACCCACCTCCCACTGGGCTCCTCCCCACCCTTCTGCCCATTTTGCTGTTTAAGTTAAATGCAAAAAGCTCTTCCAGCTCCGAAGTACATTTCATAAAGCGATTGGGAGAGTAAGCAAAGGAAGTAGTAGTAATGAGCTGATTTCCATAGTAATGGGCTCATTGCCATTCAGGCTGCTGGAAATTTATGAAGCCATCAACAGAAAGGAGAGAGGCAATGGTGGGGGGTAGGAGTGAAGAAACAGAGAATGGCAAGCATGAAAACAGGGTAGGTCACGGGAGGAGCAGAATGGGAGGAGAAGACAGAGCAGAAAGCAGCACATTGGGGCTGGAATTAATGGAATTGCCCTTTCTCCAACAATACAGTGAAAAACAACGTATGCCTTGCTTTCAAGAGCAAGTTTGACCTCCTCGCCCCTTAACGGCATCTTGCCTTTGGGAGTTCATCCTCTTTGCCAGACCCACGACACGGGCCAGGTTTGTTATGCTTTGCCTGTCTCCTACAATTAAGTAATTACACATCTGCTATTGAAAGATGGCTGAGCTCAGTGGCGACACTGTCTGGACGCTATCCCTGCTCCCTTGACAACCCGAGTGAATGCTATGGTGGCAGTAGCACGACTCGGCCTCTTTCTGTTCCGCCTCACGCCTGGGATAAAAGGAGGTGACATGGGCCTGCCAGGAAGAAGAAAACAAACAAACAAACAACCCCCAAAATATAAAATATTTGAGAGTTTTTGGTGCTCCTGACAGCAAAAGGGAGCTGTAAACAAACTTAAGTGAGTGGTCGTGAAACCTGCACTAGGAGAGGAGTCCCTCTTCCTCCACTGGTCTGGTTCTTGCAAGAGGTTTCCAACTATGCTACAGGATTTTGGGCTTTAAATCATAGATAAGAAAAGTCACCCCAACACCCTGGACTGACCTCACTTGAGGTTACTGTGAGTAACATATTCCAGTTAACCTTCCACCCACTTACTTTCAGGTTGCTCAACATCCTGAGGACATGGTGAAGCGATATTCTGATTCTCTTCATAGGCTGGAGATGCCCGGAGGGTCACTGCTCCTTTCCCACTGCAGACTTTAGTGGGATCCGTTTCTACAGGAAATGCACATGCACAGAGGAGACACATTGAAACAGATGATACAAAGCTGTTAGGAGCCATCAGAGCTCTGTGGAGTAATTTTAGCATGGCTGCCTCTGGGTGAATCAATCTAGTAATGTTTATGCAGATGAAGATTAGCTCTGGATTTCAAGCATTGAGAAATCAAAGCGGTTTCATATTCATGTAACTGATGAATGTGGAAGTAAGTTCTGAGACAGTGTAACAGAGCTAAGAAAGGAGGAAAAAAGGATGAGTGTTTGAATCAAATTTCACAGGTCCATTTGCTTTATTTGGTCTGCTTTGTGTAGAGATCTTATACTAGCAAGGACATTCTGCCATTACACTTGTGGCTCTTCTATAGGGATGTCCCAGTGTATAAACCAATACAATTTGTGTGCTGAAGCCTTAAAAATGCCTTTTGTGCAGGACTGAAAGAGAAAAATAAAAAAAAGTCTTATGACCACTAGAGGATAAAATCTTATAACTATGCTGAATATGATCTAAAGACAGGGCACTGCCAGAGTTTCATGGCAGTGTTTCACCTTCTGACTTAGGAACCCAAATCTCAAAAACTAAAAGGGGATTTAACATATACCTCTTCAGATAACCCTGTGAGCCAGACACCAGATCACGCCAGCATCCTTGCTAAGGCCCGATTCAGCACAGCTTCTGTGCCGTCTTACCTTTGTGCATTTCAATCCCATAGATTTGGTTTTTTTCCCTCCTGTCATCCCATTAAGTAATAACGAACCAGTATTTCAGGGCTATCTTCCTCCCCTTACTTAAAATCCATTTGGAGAGTTGTTTCCTCTAAGATATGTATAGAAACAATAAGCCTAAAGAATGTCTCACTTATCCAAGCTACTTCCACAGGAAAACACATCACTCCCTTTCTCATGCACTATTACTGACCCTGCAGTTGCCAACAGACTTCACTCTGACCCACCTAAACAAAGGTGCTGGTCCTATCATGACACCACACAATGAGCCTGAAGAGGTCCTGAGCACGCGCTGTGTTACACAAATGACAGCATGCTGACTTTTATTTTTATGGGGTGAGGATCACGCTACCTCTGCATGGAGAGAAATGCAGCTCTTCTCTGGAAATGGTTATTATAATGAAAGTTATGCCTTCAGACTGGACAGAGGGGGCAAAGGCTGCTGCTTATTGCCCACACAACAGCCCGTGTTTGTGCATATCAATATTCCCTGACAGATTTCAGTAAGATAAAATCCCCATTAAATCCACACCAGTACAGTCCCTATAGACCATGACAATGCCTCGGCTAGGGTTGCAAAACACACAAACCACAGCCAAGGTGGTCACAAGACAGGGAAACATCAACAGTGCCAGAGAGACCACAGCAGTAAGGGGAAAGACTCAATGGATGTCAAACACCGGGCTCACGTTGGAAGTCCTCTACGCTGGAATCACCACAGTTCAAGCTTTTATGTGGACTTCCAGGATAGAATAATTAAGGAATCAGAAGATACTTTCCCACACTTCAGCTTTGAGTTAATTTAGGCAGCATTGAGGCAGCCTCTGTGAATGGAAAGACTATTCATGCAAACATATCAAATGCTGCTTAATCCTTAAATATACCGCATTTGCACTCATACCACACAACTGATCATGCCTTAAGGTCACCCATATGTCTGGTGAAATAGAAGTTGACTTCTCTGACTGATTTCCACATGATCCAGATAGGGTCAGGATATCTTTTGCCCAGGAGTCCAGCTTTGGTGATTGTTCCCATCCACAGAGCACAACATGCAGCACCCACTTTCAAACCAGAGGACAAAGGTTTAAGCTCTGGGACTGCAGTTGCCAGAGTGCTGTAACTCTGAGGCATGGGCACACTGTTGGGAATCACAAGGCCCGATTTAGACATCCACTGAGAGTGCAGGGTAGCTGTTGTCCAACACTCCTACACCTAGATTCCTTTCACAGGCACTGGAGCGAAATAGAAACACTTAGACTTCATCATACCATAAATGTCTTCGTCGTATTGGTGAAGAATCAAATTTGGCAATCAAAGTACTTTTTAAAATTTTCATGCAACATATTAAACCTGTATACCAAATCAAAACACTAAAAACTGGAAAAAAATGTTCTGAACTCAAAAAATTAAAATGTTTTGAAAAGGTCTGAAAATAAAATATTGTCAGACTATTTCAATTTGGGAGAGGAAGACCTAAGATGTTGAAATCCCTCACAATTTTAGGTGAAATGAAAAAACAAAAATCTGAGTCTCTCAGTATAAAAAAACAGCAGATGCTAATAAACACAATATTAGCACTGTACTAGTCCAACAGAGCACATGTGTGACAGATTAGGAGAGACAAGCAATATCAGCTAGACTAGTCAGACTGTCCAAATCCAGCAAAGTACAGATATAGTCTTGTACTTCTGGTGGGAAAACATGTGCTTGAGGAGGGGGTGACAGACAGCCTAACATCCTTATTTATCCATACAAAGATTCTGTAAAGGCAGCCTAAGCACAGAAAACAAAAACCATGCCATTAACGTTGAGCTATGCTTGAACCTCTAAAATACCCTCTCTGACATCCATTTTTCTTTCATAGACTAAAGATACGCAGGAAACTTTCATTGGTTCATCAGGAGTTTGGTTCAAAACAAGGGCGTAATAACAATATTATTCATAAAGAAGCATTAGCAGAAGAGTTTACAATGATCCCAGATTCAAGTAGACGCAATTATGTCTGCAGAGGAGCAACATAATTGAGAACAGCACATTGGACCATCAAGAGCTAACTTTATTACCTACTGCAGCTCTGGAAACAGTGAGAAGAGGATGAAGCTGAAAACTAGCCAAAGTGCGTGGGTGACGCGGAGAGACAGAGAAACAGAGAGATTGTGATGGCCAACTAATGCATGGCAGGGGGAGGAAGAAAGAAGATACCTGTAGGCAGCACTAGGTGAGGAGAACTTTTCACTTTCTTCACAGGGATTATTTTAACGGCAGAAATAGAGCGTGTACATAAAGGGACGTCAACAGCTGCAAACACAAAAGTGTAAATGGCACATCCAAAAAGGAAAGAACAGAGTTTGGGAAGCATGCCACAAAATTTTCTAATGTACTTGGAGACACAATAGCAGGAAATTTCAAACACAAAAGCAGTCCAGAGAGCAGTGATGCAACCGTTAAAAATATCCCTTCGTTTGCCCTAATTCAGGACGTGTCTGTTTTATGCAGCATACAGAACTGCTTACCGAATTGACTAACTGCTGACTGCTACTATGCCGCAGGCAAAAAGAATCTGGAAGCATTAGCTTTTAGATGCCACCAAAAGTTTTAGTGTAATCATTTAGCTGAGATACACCACATGCAAAAATAAAAATGTTAACATTAATATGGCACAGTTACAATAAAATAAAGTGAAAAAACAAGGATTGAATGGTTGAGAGAGGAACATTAAACTACCCACATTACATGAATTCTGGATTTTATGGCACATATTTTACAAGTTCAGCAACAGAAGGAAGTGAAACATGAAATAATCTTCAAAATAGTCCGATGCCAAAGGGTAGCATCAAAATATCCATTTGAGAAAAAAATCCATCCACTTAAACAGTAAATCGGAGAGATTTCTACTGGACTCCATCAGCTAGCACACTTATTATACTAGATATAGTAGCCATACATATGGGGAAAACCATACATCACACTGTGCAAAATTTTAGCAATTGTCACAAAACTGTCCAAAACAGTTGGTACTTCCTCTCT
>KL272215.1:22458-38940 GCA_000699545.1 Podiceps cristatus | reverse complement strand
AAAAGGGGTGGGGGTGGGAGGTGGGGGGAGGGTGTAAAAGAAAGGCAAAGGAAAAACTCCTCAGAGGTGAAGCTCAACAGGGTCTGCCAAGATAGACATCTTGTAAATCATGGCTCCATCAGAAAAACTTGAGTTGTGGCCTTGATTTCTGCAGAGCCAGGTTTTCTCCTTTACAACTCATTAGCTTTCTGCACATTTTAACTGGAAAATGCTAGATGCCTCCTCACATTCCATGCCATCTCTCTCAGGCCTGCAAAATCAGGAGTAAGAGGAACCACATTTCTAATGCTGAGCACTGGGCCAGCCTGAGAGGCATCGACATCAGGGTGGTGTGTACACCCCCTCTTGTGGCAGAGCTTTCTGGTCCCTGGCAAAACTGGAAAGCACAGACCTGAACCTAGAAAAGGGCTTTCAAGCAAAAGGATGGGGGCAGAGCTCGATAGAATTTTTTCAAACCTCATAAAATCATTAGTTTTTAATTTGATGGGATTGTTTTAGATTCTTTTTTTTTTATATAAAAGAGGAATCCAAATCAAACCCTGTTCTCTGTGCTTCTCCTTGAGTGCTGGAGACCCTGCGAATACAATAGATGGCAAATCCAAACAGCCTGTTGTTTAGCAAACAACCCTAATTCTGTTCTGCTCTGTAGCTGGCTGAATTCATCCATCCACAATGCAGTCAAAATACTAACCACTCTAAAAAGGCATCAAAGGAAAAGAAAGGAAATGAAACCAGCAGCAAACCAACCCATACAACCGCATACCTTCACCCTGCCAAAACACATACCATCACTATACAATATTGAATGCTATAAAGCACACTGGAAACCTGCTGATGTTAACATGGAGACTGTTGTGGGGTTTGTTTCTTTTTTTTTAGATAAGTTTGAGTTTTAAATCATGGCTGCTAATGACAGATTTTTTTTTTATTTCTTAAACGGTTAGTTCCTGCCCTTTGATCCTGGGCTCAAACCTTCACCTCCCACTGAAGTTAACAGGATTCACACAGAGGCACCCACAAACCCCTACTGTCTAAACACACTAAGATACTGATTCACAGGTGCTCGTAAGTACCACAAGTGGTGCACAGCTTTCCTCAAAATAGCACTAAAAATATACAAAGAGGCAAATCCAGCCTGCCACCTTTAGGAGACAAAGAACACTTGTTCAGCTAAGAAATGCTGCTGCTGCTGCAGGCATGGTGCAGCACAAGGCTTTTCTTGTATCTGTTGCCAAGCAAAGCAAACCTGGAAATCCCTGCTGTAGTGCATGTCAGGGAAAATCAACCACATCAGGCAGCTGACATGCAGGGGGAGCTGCAGAGATGTCTCTGAAGCTCCTCACACACCTTTTTCTTGTCCATTGCTGCTCAGTCCATTGACGACAGTTTTTGCAACATCAATTTCTTCATGTTCTGCAAGACAAATGAAGGACCAGATTAATTCTGGGTTAAAACTTCTGCAATTGAATTTAACCTCTGGCTATGAGGGGATGCCATGGGTCAGCACTATTTGATTCAGGAGCTAGGAAGTATTCCTACTATCTCAGGAGACATTGCTTGGAGACAGAAATCTCCTTTGGATTACACCCGTTTCTCCTTTCCCTTTGCCTACCTGGATTGCAGCCTCTTTTAAACAGGACTGTCTCTGTATATGCATATGGCATCCAGCTCAGTGATGAGATTTTCAAGAGAGATTTTTCAAGTCTGCAACATCCTCAGCTGACATGAATAAAACTGGCTCTTGTGAATTCAGAGAAACACAGAAGAGAGTGCTAGAAAGGACCTCCAAGGGTCGTCTAAAGTCATATTCCTGACCCATAGCAGGAATAAACCTACCTTTGTCACTGCTGACAAACGTTTAACTAATGAGTTCTTACAAAACTTCCACTATCACCCTAAAGCAACTTGTTCCAGTGCTTCACAACCTGGAAGCTTATCAATGCTTAAGCCAAACTCTCAGCTCATGTTTTTCAGACCCCAATTAGCCTCCTAGCATTCCTCTGGACTCTCTCCAAATGGTTCACATTTTTCTCAAAATGTGGTGCTAAAAACTGGACATGATACTCCATCTGAGACTTGATAATGTGCTAAATCAAGTGGGAATATTATTCCACAGGTCCTACATATGGCACTTCACTATGGCATCTGCTTTGGTTTTCACTGATTTAGCCTGTTACCCAGACAAGTCCAGAAGTTTTCTTCTTCCCAACAACCCCTCATTCCCTGATCTCTCATTTTTCTTTGAACAGTTGATTTTTCCTATCCAGATGTCAAACTTCGCATTCATCCCTACTAAGACATACCAAATTCTTCCAGATCATTTTTTCAGGTGATCAATAATTCTGAATTCTTGTATGCCAAAGCGAAGGAAGCTAAAGCAACCTACTCCAGGCAAAAAGTTTCTAGTCATTTTTTGATCATTATGTGTCAAATGGAAACAACAAACCCAAAGCTGGGACACTTTTTACTGTGAAACCATTGCCTCAATAGATTCCCTGAGCTTTCAAGGTCTTCGATTCCTTTCTGGGAGGCAGAAGAAGAGTCAAATAAAAGAAAGAGTAATTGTATCAGAAACAGACAGGAATATTTCTAATAATAAAAAGGAATGCCAATGAAGGCAAATGGAAAACAACACAGACTTACCAGAGCTCATTGTGGCGGAGGGACTTGCCTTTTTCACTTCTGGATTTTGTTTCTCTCTGTTTAAAGTGAAAGGCAGAATGGTCACATTATGTCTGCCCAGGCAGCACTGGAGATGATGCTGAACATTCATGACAGAAGTAAAGGTCATAGTCACAGTTTCATTAAAAACAAACAAACAAACAAAAAAACCACAGTTTCAAAACCCAAATGGATTTATGTCAACCACCAGTTACGTTTTTCACTGATAATTATCAAAAATTAAAGAGTATTTCCACTGAACATTGGTACTACTTTCAGACTTTAAGAATAATCCTCAACATTTAATCGTAAGATACCGATTAAAGCCTAAGAGTCTATATATGGCAAAGTGAAAATCTGGCTACCTTCTAATATCTAAAATGTGCATCACTTAAAAAAAAAAAAACAACTCATCAAGACTAAAAGCTTTAAGCTAAAACTCTCAACTTAGATCACTGCCAGATTTCGAGGTGATCAGTTGCTCAGATCATTGTCAGTCTCTCCTTTGAAAGATGTTACAACACAGAAGAGATCTATTTGTCAAAATGCATATTAACTTCTGCACCAATCATTTCCAGTCCTGCAGTGCTGCTATTATTTTCATGATCGGACTCCGGTAAGTGAAATTTTAAAATCAAAAGCTTTAATCCTTCTGGAGCCAAAGGCAATGAAATTACCAACCCAAGAGAAAAACTACCAGATGGGGACTAGGGGAGAAAGAAGTCAATTTTCATGGTCATGACAGTCTATAGAAGACAACTGCAGGGCCTCTTCATGGCCAGTGCCCACTCCTGTGGGGACTTGATACATGCAGCATATGAACAGGTTTCAATGTCACACCACAGATGTTGGTTTGAATAGTCAAGAGGGGCATTTCTACAAAACAGTCAGTGTTTGCCAAGATCTCTCAACTCTCTAGAGGTCCTAGGTTGAATTACAAACCCTTTAATTTTATGCTCCAATCTTTTTCCTCCCTCAAAAGTTAGTACTAAGGAGAGCGAAGTGTAACTCCAGCCAATTAATGGCTTCCAAGACACAAATAGAAATAGGTATCTGAAGCTACGAAATCATGCATAAACAAAGACCCTAATCTGAGGAGTATAGGGAAAAATTGCTCAGAGAAACAAGAAACTAAACAAGAGAGTTGGAGATACTTGTTTTGCTGTTACATGAACTGGAGGCAGCAGTGGGACATCGCGAGAGGTGGAAATTACCTTCAGGGAACTGAATTTGCTCTCTTGCCTCATGCATCCCCATTCTTAACTAGCACTTGTTTCATATCCACCAGAAGATAATGAGCATGTTCAACAGATACTCGAAATGAAAGAAAATTCAACAAGCAAATATAGTAACAGATCAGTCTGTAAAACCAGCCAATATCTGCGCTCTCCAGCATGCCACCCTAGAAACAGCTGCCAACAGTTTATTATTTAAATATTTTCCTCATTAAAACATCCATAGTGGGTTGGTGAAGGCTCAGCAGGATACAGTCTAACTCCAAGCTGATCCCAGTAAAACACAGTGTGAAGTGGAGGGTGCAGTCTAAAACCAGTCAACAACAAAAGCTGATCCCAACTTAAAGGTCTGCTGCCCAACTTTGCCTGCCTGTACAGTGTCTGCTTTTTGTTTCTACCTTTTCATACTAGCAATAAGTACCCTGAAACAGTAACAGTTGACACAGCCTGAAAATTTAGACAAATGTACTTAATAATAATGGTCTTTCTGATCTCCATACATTTTAGTTCCAGAAGATGGATGCCTTAGGCCAAACAAAGCAGAAAGAAACAGGCTAAAATGATGGGCTACCCAGGCTAAGAAGATTTGTGGCAGCATCATGGTCTGTTGCATGTGGAAAACTGTTACAAGTAAAACTCACTGAATAAATGCAAGTCCCTCCATTGAGCAGGGAGAAAACTACAAGAAGGGGCAGTACTGCATTAAGCCTCAACTCAGCGTTAGGATTAAAGCCATTCTGAAGCTGAGGAGGCTGCTAGTACCCAGTTGTTTTGACTCAGCACTGGCCCTCTCCATGCCTTCATGAAAGTCAACAAAAAGTTTCTTCTGCTCCAAGCATCCCCAAAAGGCTGCACACTTTCCTCTGGTATACAAGATAAAAAAAGGCAGGTAGAAAAAAAAATCTCTAGTGTATTACCTTTTCAGGAGAGGCCTCTGGTATACAAGATAAAAAAAGGCAGGTGGAAAAAAAATCTCTAGTGTATTACCTTTTTAGGAGAGGAAAGGGCAAATACTAACTTGTGTGACTGGGCAAAGGCAGGGTCTGCTGCTGCTGCAATCCCAGAACAACATAGGTCCCCCTCCATAACGGCAGTATCCGAGCAATTACATTTGTGACCCCATGCTTTATACTTTTTAAACTGCCTCATATCTGTTTAGAAACAGTGACATCACAACTTTCATAAAACTCTGATTTCAGTGATGTCTTTTTGATTCAAGAGTCTTGACATTGCTTACAGTGTGAAACACTGGCCTTCATTAAGAAAATCATTAAGGAAAGAATTCACACCAAAAAGCCACAATAATTTGGCCTTAAAACACCAAATTACTTTTCACGAGAAGTGATTTGATGTTAAAAATAAAGTGATAATTAAAGAAGTTTGCTAAAATTAAATGGAGATGGCGTACAAACTCATTAGAACTAGATCTAGAAAAATTACTTTTCTACATATCCCCACACTTACTAGCAATTATGCAATTCAATTAAAATAACAAGCATTCAGTGTTCACTTACTGTGAAACTAATCAGCATTATTCGAGCACTCAGACGAACACACACTTAATGCAGGTTCCCATACACAGAATGGATTCAGCATGCTCGGGGTGAGCAAAACCAATCCTGGGCACCTTGGGTTGGTGCAAATCCAGAAGCTCCATCTAAAAGTTGATTTTGATCAGTTGAGGATCAAATGGAGATGGCGTACAAACTCATTAGAACTAGATCTAGAAAAATTACTTTTCTACATATCTACATACAGTTTTGCTGCATGCAGGCAGAAATAACTGCTGTTTAGATTGAGGAAATTATGGCGCGTGTTTGGAACTGAGCACATGCTTCAGTGCCTTTTTGCATCAGGGCTACAGAGTTCTTCTACCTGTCTCCCATATGCTTAACCCAAACCACATACCGAAGTCCTATTAGGCCTGCCTTAGCCCTAAGGCTGCTCTTGGGCCCAGCTACACGGTCCAGCCAGACAGCACCTCTGGGTCCAAGGCCCCAGCATAGCAACGTGCTGCCCTCTGTAACACTTGGGAAGGTACATGCTGTAAGCCAGTGTGCCGTGAGCGTTTGGATGGCACATCCTTGAGCAGAGCAGTCCTTGCCAGGTTGGCCAGACAGCCTGTCCGTGGGCTGTGGGAGCAGGTGGATCTGGAAACATTTGCTGCTCCCAGTCTCCCTCAAGAGCTTCCTGCAGCCACGGCCAAGCCGTTCCTGAAGACACGCATGCAAGTATGCACAGCAGCCCTTCAGAAGGAGCCCTTCAAAGGGAACCAAAAATGAGATCCCTCATGTCAATGTTAAAAACAGAGAAACCGGTACTGTCAGATCAGGGAAAAAAAAAAAAAAAAAACACCACAACAAATAAAACAGTAACAACAACAATAATGATAATATACGCCATACTCCCCAAGTGTCTCCTTCCAGCTCCCTGCTCTAACCAGCTAACCAGTGTCTACTTGCCACTGGAATTTGTGCCTTTCCTGAAATGGGACAGACATAGCAACAAAGGCTTCAAAGCTGGAGACATTCAAAAAACAATGAAAGGTAAGGAATTCCTCAGGGCAAAAGCCAGCAGCTGTAACCCTGAACACGCCAATGTCCGTACGTAACATCCACCAACTCTTTGCCAGTTCAGTCATACCTCTAAACAGACGTTTAATGCTTCCTTCCTCCCTGTCACCCCCTGCACATTTCTTCCAAGGCTGCAGCTCCTTCCCTACTTGGTGTGGAAAAGAGAGCAGTGCATTTAGAAGCCTATTTAGGAGGAATGCAGATAAGTGGCAACTACTTCTGCACAGCGTGTCCCTGGTTTATCTCACATGCTCTAAACAATCGCGTACTCCCCCTAAAATGGCAGGGGGTAACAAACAGCTCATTAATAGTTCTGAGCAAGGACACACGCTCTTGAGTCACTGGTATCTCAGCTAAGAGTCGCAGGCGGTGGTTATTTTTGGTGGTCTAATGTGCATGTGGGGAAAAGTAATTTCCTTTTGTTTCTTCTCATGTTATTATTGACAGCTCTGATGACACGCATAGGATTTTAAAACAATTGCTAAACATGAGAAGAACATTCAAAACTTATTGGGCAGGTCCCTTATATTCCTGAGATTTGGACTCCTGCTTTATCTTCTTGGTTCCGAGTTTCTTATATTCTCAATGTTCTCTCTCCACATACAAGGGCTTTAAGCGTTTTCTAGCTGCACTTAAATGAAAAATCAAATTCTTATTTATATTAGTAATATCTAGGAGCTGAGGCTTTTAGAAAAATGGTAAGGTTTCAGGCTTAAGGGATGATCAGCAATCACAAAACTTAGTTCTCCCCTGGTCAGGTCTCACACATCACTACAGCCCTCATTTGTTTAGCCCCTGGCCCAGAGCCTTTCTCACACTGCCACCAGTGTCCCTGGCCCAGACGCTCTGCTCAACCAGCCATGTGGAATCCCAGATCTGGAAAGAGGGCAAAGGGCTGCACTGCAGCCAGTGCCTCCTACCAGGAGGGTCCTCTGCTTAAAGGAACTTGCTGGAAAGCACATCTCCTCTGTACTTCTCACTTTGTATCACGTAAAATGTGGCAATAAAAAAATAACTAGAACACAGCAGGCAGCTCCAGGTTAACCCAGGCAATCAGCTCTCTCTCCAAGTATCATTATTCTCTTATCCTGAAATACAGAGAGAAATATGTTGCCTGTCATTTTTATTTTAAGGGTTAAAGAACATCCTGTCATTCCTTCAGAAGATGTTATGCTCCTAAGAATAAATGTCATGCAAAGACTATGAATAAGCAAGTAGTGCACACAGAAGAATCCTACCAATTCTGTACAAGACAACCACCTCCCCGCGCTCTTCAGCGAGTGTTAAGAGAGCAGAGAGGGAGCAGTGAAAGCTCACTAAACGAAACAAATGGCAGCACAGAACAAGAGCTGGGATAAGGTGTTCTTATAAATAATTGAACTTACAGTTGTTAGAATAAACATAGTACACTTCATAGGCAGTACTGTTGTTTTGTTTGATTTTTTTTTTGTTGTTTTGGTTTGTTTTTTTTAATATGGTGCATGTTTGTTTTGGCAAAATGAAGTTATCTGGGGCATATGTGCCATTTTTTGTGCAATTTATGAGGCACGTGCCACTCTGATTAATGCAAATCAAATAGGAAATGTAAACTAGGATATGTGGCTTTAAGAACTCAGAGATACTTCTGAACTAAATCATGTTACAGTCATCAACTTCAGAGTAAACAAAATTTAGCTGCAACCTGAGTTAACTCAGTTCAAGGTCACCACTTTTGGAGCAGGGAGCAGGAAAAGATCTCCTGGGCCATCAGGCCTACTCCCATGCTATTGCAGGCAACTGTGTCATACTATCCTGTGCAAGAACATTTTACATTCCAGCTTAAAACTGGTAAGGTTTCCTGCCTCCACTGCTCCTCCTGGAAGCCTGCTCTGGAACTTATTCCTCTTATGGCTTGAATGCCGTTTCTGATTTGCAACCTAAATTTAATTCATGAATAGCTGCAGCTAAATTGTCTTGCACCAACACAATTCTTCTGCTTAAGCAGCTCTTCCTCCTTGCGCTCGCCCCCATCCACGCGTTTTTAGAAAGAGATTGCACCTCTGGGTCTTCATTTTGCAAGCCTGTAAACAAGCATTTCCAAAGCAATTGGTCTGCATGTTGTCACTCATCTCATTAAAATCTGGCAAAGAGCAGAAGATTTTAAAAAGTTGGCTGTCCAAAGTCTAAACTCTGCTTAATGTCACAGAAACAGAGAGCAAAGCCTACAGCTGACAAGCCCAACAGCTGGAAAGCAAGGTTTATGAGGTAAATCAGCTTTTTCAGTCAATTCTAATTCTGGCCTGTCTACTAAAAGCAATTCTACAGTCAGTGCTAGTTGAGATAGTGATGTGATGCCTACAGGGACCTCCCCACACAGAAAAAGCCTGTTTTTTTGCTGAACCTTTGTTAAGTGACAATGACTTATACCTGCAGGGTTGTGGGGATGAAAGGTGGCTCCTGCTTGAGCCATCAACCTTCAGCTCTGCTACAGACACGGGACTTGGAAAATCGCTGTCCACAGGGTTGCTTGGCACAGAGCAGACAGAAGAGTAACGACATGCAGTGCATCACCAGTTCCCCCTGGGTAAGTTAACTGCTCTTACCAGTAGCCTTACAGTCAAAAATATTTCTTCTCATGACAATAGATTTTAATTGCATTGCAACTGGGCTTTGACTTCCTCCTCAGTCTGCCATGACTGCCTTCTCTTTGTGTATTTGATGGTTGAGATCATGGTGACAGCAGCTGTGCCCTAAGTGTCACTCACATCTGCTAAAGAAATAAACATTTTGGTGCCACACCCATATGCCCAAGCAGCTCGCATGTACATTTTAAAGCTTCTGAAAGAAAAATAAAAATTTCTAGCATATTTTAAATAAAATTCCTCTGACCAGGAGACACAAGACACAGCATTTGAGAGCAGCCGAAGCTGAGATTTCTGCTCAGGTTTATCTGTGATGTGTTTGCTAACACCTCATAGATGGAAGCACTTTACAAACAAGCTGATGTACACCCTATACAAGGGACCTCACTGGGCACAGCTCTCAGGCCGCCAGCTCCAGAGGGAAAGCT
Organism: Podiceps cristatus; assembly: GCA_000699545.1. Lineage (NCBI taxonomy): Eukaryota > Metazoa > Chordata > Aves > Podicipediformes > Podicipedidae > Podiceps > Podiceps cristatus. The sequence continues at coordinate 29,422 of KL272215.1, read as the reverse complement.
GTAAATGATTTAACAGCATACCGCAACCTGGGACCGTTCAGGACATTTAACTCATCTGAGACTCATACAGGAATTCGGGCAGGGAGCTTGTAACTACCAAAATTAGGATTTATTTACAGTTAAGGGGTAATTAGTTCAACGACACCAGATTTACCTTTTTGTAAAAGGGAAATATTTCAGACAATCTGCAATGACCACACCTAGCCAAGAGGATGCTGGGTTTATATTTCAGCTGAAAGAAATAGAAGATTCATTGAGTTCAAACTGTTGTGGGACTACTTGCAAGAGCTGTGCAGCTGGGGTGCTCTGCATACCGCTCTTAGCGCTCTGTACACCTCTGATATGGGGCGGCTTGTGCCTCTGCAGAACAACTGCTGTAAATAAACAAGCACAAATTCCAGAAGCCCTAATTATGTATAACAATAGACCCATTCAGCTGACCACAGGGTTGAGGGACTGGAACACTACATTGTATTTACTACAGTGAATGGCATTCTATAAATACAATCAATTAGATCATCTAAACAACATCCAGCAGCTTCTCTTGCATGATTTTGTATAACAAAGACTACAAAGACTGTCTCCACCTCTGTCACGAGCTCTCAACAGTGAAGTAGTAAATAAGAGGAAGTTGCATTAAGTAGAAATATTAATGAGAGATTGACTAGTGTCACAAAGTTCAAATCCAAATGTTTGTGATTACAAACATTTCACAAAAAATGAGCGTAGAAGATTCTGATGCACCTCTGACATACAAACCAGACCACCTTATACCATCCCAGACACATCCCGAGATTCCTAGTTGTGTAAGGCAGAGGAATTGCACAGGCATTAATGAGTTCTCACTGTGGCAAGCACACCAAACGTTAATTATGACCTCTGCTAACATTAGCTGTTTCGAAGCTCTGTACAAGGTGTCACTAAGTGACAGCTAGCACTTTTCAGGGTGTATGGGTGATATTCCGATTTTATGCAGAGATGTAGAATACAAACATTCAGGCCTCTCTTCTATGCAATGTCTGAAATCAGCTGAGCTGGCACAGTGTAACAAGGTGCACATAGAAGTCTTACAGGTTGCTTTTTATGTTTTCAGAATAAGCAAACCCAGTTTGAGAGTTCACCTCATTGCACACAACTGCAATGACCTCCAGGGAACCACATAAAGCTAAGTCTGGCCAATGCATGTGGGGAGCCAGATATACAATGCTTCCAGCACACCTTTGACAAGCCTAGGGATGCAAGTTGAAATTAGACAGGGTCATTCTCCTTAGCCTTTGCCAACATGGAGGCAACCCGTAACAACTGGCTACACTCGAAAAATTGCCAGGGAACTGATTCATCGACCTGAATATCAGGCGCAAAAAGGTCCCAGCAAAACTCAGAAGGCAGGTCACTGTCACACATCCAAGGCCAGACAGCAAACCCGTGCCTGCCAGGGAATTCAGGCTGGAGTGCCGGCTTGCTAGCCTTGTTGGACTGTGCTGCCTCTAAAGTCACCTACACACCGGAATGAAGAACACAGTGACTACGCCCCTGGCTTGGTACTGAGAACAGGCTGAGAAAACCAAACTGCTGGATTAAATGATGGTCTGACATTCAAAACATCTCCAGATAGCAGAAATTCACATCCAGAGGCCAGTCCTCATTCCACTTCCCTCTGACTCCTCCAGCCTCAGGTGATCAAATTCACATGTTGCTGAAACTCCACATTCATTCTCATCACTTTCATTTTAGCAACAGCCTCAGAATCAGCGTTCAGGAATTGCTTTCAGTCCTTCCTTCCCATAAAAACAGTCAGGAGAAAGATCCAGTCATTAGGGTAAGGAGGCAAGTACTTGCTCATTTCCCTTAATGTGAACACAAACTCATGTAATGACTACCTTGGTATCTCCTCTCTTTTCAAGCAGCAACCGGAAATACCCACCCAAATTAAAGAAAATCAGTGTGTACTCCCCCAACAGACATACCCACTCAGTTCACGTGTGCATACACCAGTGCCATGTGAAGTCCTGGGAGTTCATCTCACAGCAGCTCTAGGAGGCTTAGCTTTTGACTGACTAAAAAAACATACCAGTGTTCTTACCGTGATTCAGGCTTTTCAGTTAATGGTGCCATTTTCTTAGTCCCTTGGTTTCACTCCATAAGAGGCATGAAAGAGTTAAGGAAAGCTACCACCATGTTGCCTGGTCACTTGGCTGCTGAGGTGTAACAAGAAATTTGTGGAGGCATCTCTCCCTCTCTCTGGCACCCTTAAATACTTTGCTCCTCCTACTGCTGTGCTTTAATTAGCCAGCTGGTTCTTAGTCACCCCATACTGTCACTAGGTTTGCTCACCATCAGCCACCCCCACCCAGCCTGCCTGTCACTCCCCTGCCACTTTTGTCATCAGGACAGACACTGACCCTACCCTTCCTGCATCTCTGGAGCTGGGGAAAGGAAAGGCAGAAAGTTTGGGGGTGACACGCCATGGCAGCACAGGTATGGGATGCCCTTCAGAAGGGAAGCGACAGGCAGACCTTGAAGAAATATTAAAGTACAGGGAAATTACTTGAAAAAGCACTCTTTTTTTTTTTTTTTTTCTTTTCCTTTTTTTAAACCAGGCAGCATCTGCTTGTCAAGGAAGGAATATTTTCATTAGCACTGGACATGACAGATCCTATTTCAATGGGTAGGAGCTGAAGGGGCAGCTAAAGTTTCTGTGCTTGGCAGCTGAGATTTGTAGCTTAAATACCTAACATGACATAAAGGGAAACTAACTGCTTGCATGGCTATTAAATAGTATATGCCCACTCCATGGGCATCATAACAGACATTAAGGGAGCTTTTAAGCCACAAGCTGTACTAGTGTGTCCCTAGAGTGGAGTGTCGCCAGCACAGCATAGCCTGTCTCTCCCTCAGGCAGCCCAAGGCTCACATTGGAGCAGAGGTGGTGCCAGCTTTTAGGAGGGTGAGGGTACACTCACATGTCCCCAGGTCTGGGCAGCCTGTTGGTAAGGAAGGTGAGTAGCAGCACATCATCACCCCCTTCCTTCCACACTGAATGTCTACAGAACAGATGACTGGGGCCAATACTTCCTGAAATCAGACCTTGGAGGCTGGTTCATGCAAGACCAAACGGTAGCTTAACAGTGGAAATAATCTGAAGGAGCCCATCCAGTCTCTTGGTTCTGTCCTTTGTCACCAGACCACAGCAACCAGTGCACCAAGCACTGCTGGCTTTTGTGACTGACACTCCAGAGTGTCTCTGTCTGCAGCCTGTCTCTGGATTTTGATTCCGCAAATATGCATGTACGGACATTGATCTGCTGCCAAACTCAGGGATTGAAAAAATGTTCTGAAAATTATTGCAAGGCAAGCATCTCAGCACTCAAATAAGACCTAGAAAGCAACACAGATGGCAAGAGTTGCTGATTACAGAAGGGCATAGAGCAAGGGTTACTGTATGGGTCAACGCTTACTCTAACTTCAGATTCCTTCAGTAAAATGTTAGTGAAGGACACAGAACAAAGGTCTCCAAATACCTACACACATAAACCCATACTGATGCGCTGTAAACTGCTGACTGAGGTTCTGTCAGCAACACAAGCTCCCCTTTTTACTCCCCAGTACACCTTTTAGCATCCCAATAGTCACCTCCCACCAAATGATGCATGTAATTGTCAGCCAATACAGGCACAATTCTGACTCATGCCCCCATATTGGCTAAGGGGCCAGAAGAGGTTGGAAAATGCTGCTCTATCTTACTTCATTTAAGACCAACCCCATACCTCAGTATGAACATGCCACTGGTAGTTCTAAGCAGAGTAAACAAAGACCTCCTAAGCCCACATTTACTACCACATCCCAAAAGACTAATGCTGGGAAGAGCTTGTATCTGGTGTTTTGGTTTCATTAACCCTGGCAGATATCAGAGGCTATTTGTAAAATTCAGGTCTGGATCCAGGTTTAGACTCCAGCCCCTTTAGACGTTAGGTGTATTTGGTTTGGGTGAAAGAGAAAGAGGGTTATTTCAGACATATCAACAGTCAGAATAAAAGATGATGGAAAACAGTTATGTTTTGAATAGTCCTACAGTCCTCTTTGCAAAAACAACAAATAAAAAAATCTCACATTGTTCTCAAAAGCAAACCAGGAAAGCCAACAAAAAACCCACAATATTGTCCAAAGTAAGCTGTGCAGTCACCACCAGCTCCAATTACTTGAAACATGCTTATTTATACAACAGTACACAACAGGAGACCTCTCTCACTGCCCAAAGACAACCTCCTTGATCTCCTTCTCAAATCTGTTCTGGAGCTGGACCACATGAGAGCGTGTCAGTTGTGTTAGTTGCTGTGTAGCAGGGGTTTATAAACAAGCCTCTGATAGCTTGTCTTCAGGTAATAAAAATGACCATGATTAAAATGTTGAGAGAGTAGAAACCACACTGTAAAAGTAACAGCTACTGAATGAAAGAATGGTGCTTAGGGATAGGCAAAGTAGGGAAGCATACAGGGGGTGGCCCAGGTCCAAACTTAGGAAAGTTCAGGTGAAGGACAAGGTCTGAAACACTTCTGGTCTTAGCAGGAGCCAGCTTAGCCTTCAAACAGCTTGTCAAGGAGGGAGGAGTTTCTGCTACAGACAACCACTTGGATAGAAAACTGAATTTTCACAGAATTCCACATGGGTGAAGGGAGGACAAGGCAAGCTTTGCATGGCTGCACAGCCACACAGCTTGTTTGCTTCCAAACTCGACTGCAAGATAAAAAGCTTTATGAAGGGTTGCTGTTTTACCACCCACCCACAGTAACAGTGTACTATCCATTGCGATTTTCCTGGCACTTACCACTGCACAATCACCACCGTATTTCCCCCCAGTAACGCCATGTCTTTACAAAAGACAGCATCACCATACCAGCTGAAAGGAATAGCAAAAGGGACAAAACGAATTGCACAACAAAGGAAGTCTTTGCGCCTGCTGTAGGATGTTTTGGAGCACTGCTCTAGCCACTGCACAAGCCTACCCTCATCATGTCTGGTTTGCTACCAAAGTCATGCACAAATCCTCTCCCTGGAGGGAGTGGGTTGTTCTGCTTATAAATTAATCTGGAAAGTTTACTGCACAATCCATTAGTTTTTGTGTTTTGATAAACGTCACACAGCCATACTAGTTCCTTTATGCCACCCCAATATGCCATGGGGCTGGTCCTTCCAGCCACTAGAGGAGGTCAAAGAGGTGCTGTGACATGCAGTTTAGAAAAGGAAGTAGTTTTGATAGAGCTGGGAGATACTAAGCAAAAGTGATTGTGCTTACTTGGTTCTGCAGATGGACGAGAAAGACAAGCACACTTACATCAGGCTCGTGTTTTTAGTTCAGTTCCCTCTGAGTTCTGGGGTTTGAATTGCAAAACAAAACTCAGCCAAAATAACATGCTATTGCTGGAGTTCCACCCAGTACTGTGAATGAGCACAAACTCATTCACCCAGCATCCTCGCCCTGCTCGGCTGGAGCTTCTGCTTTGTTACAAAACAGCCACCCAGATTCTGGTTAGGAAAGTTTTACAGCACCCTCCCAGCTATCAGAGATGAGCCCTAGCTTGCCCCAAAGCTCCCAGCACCTGGATCCCCCTGAGTGCCTCGGATCTGAGCCTGAGCTCCGCAGCTCAGTCCTCCCGCACCTGAAGGTGATGGGAACCAGTGTCACCACAGAATGAAATACTGCTGCCAGCAGCCCCTGCAACCTGCCCCGCGGCTTAGTGCAACTGCACTGGGACTCAATAACACTTACAATTGAATCTGCATGGCATGAAAGTGTTCAGACTATCACCAGAGACGGAGCAAAACTCCTTGTAAAGATGTATACAGGCCTTTTAAGAGTTCTAGATAGGAACTTAATGTGCTAGTAGAAGCAAGTCTGCAGGGCAGAAGTAGTTAAGAGCTATCAAGAAGTCCTTGTAACAGTAATATGTGTATTAATCCAGCGAAAGCACATAACCTCCTAAGCTTACAAAGAGAACAGCATGGGCTACGAGGCAAACTGCTACAAAATTTTCTCAAATGGCTCAGAAAAGCAAATGCATAATTTGGCTTCCTGGCTGAAGACTGAAGTGTCCTAGTGTCCCTTCTGGCTGATGGAGATAAGGGATATGCTGTAGGCTGGTGATCCCTCATTTAAAACAGAAAAAAAATACTACCTAGTAGGATCCGTTTACCAGGATTTGGGATCTACAGCATCTTAAGGAAGACTTCTGTGAGAAGCATGGCTCCTGCTGCTGGAGAACTCAGCAGGAGCTGGAAAACACTGCCTCACACCAACACAAGCTGGGAGGGATCAGCTGTTCAGCAGTCACCTGGGTAGCACTGATCTGCTGACCTATATACTCTCATGCATAAAAGAAAGTATAACCTTGCCCATCTACCTTGAACAGTTGCTGATCCTGGTCCAAGCAATTTTGTGGAATTCAGGACCTGCTGAATACAACACTGCAGGGGAGAAACTTGGCTCAGCCATGCTTACCCAAGACCTAAAGAAATTAACGGCAGTTACAGCTAGAGCACGCAATCCACAAAACATGCATCTTCACTTGCACATAAGCATCTCCAGCCCCTTTGCACCCTGTACTGCCACTTACTCAAGCAAAATGGAAACAAAACTTGTGCGCTGTGATTTGTGGCATATGTGCCAAACTGGGGCGTGGGACGCAAGGATGATGCTCAGTGATCACTGGATTGTATGTGGCAGGAGAATCCAGGCTCTGCTCCTCTACTACGGAAGTCCATCAATGGCACTTTATATAACAAGCTTCATTTAGGCCAGAGCCATCCTTACTGATCCAACCAGCACCTCATTCAATGAAAGGCAGCGCTGGCTGTGAAGGTAACAGAATACAGCCCAATCAATATTAAAAGATTTGCAATGGCACTAGCTGTTTACCAGTGCTCTTAACCTTTGGGCTGTAGAGCTTAAATTAACCTTAAGATATGG
>KL272215.1:11547-22427 GCA_000699545.1 Podiceps cristatus | reverse complement strand
TACACGACGTGAAAGGAAGCTGATTTTTGTAAAATTCTCTCATTTTTCTTCAGACTCAAAATACTCAGATATTTAGCATAATCTCTGGACCAGCACCCGAGTTTACTGCCTCTCTTCCAGTAACAGTGTGTTGATAGCTGTCAAGGGTAAAAAAAGGCGAGGTAGGAGTGCAGTAAAGGAAGCCAGCAAAATTAAGCAGAAGCAGGAAAAACAATTCAGACTGTGCTCTCTCTCTCCATCTCAGTATTTTCTGGCAATGCTTTTCCCTGCATACCAAGTGCTAAAGACAAATTAGTATCAAATCAGGATACCCACAGCTGACGCTCTGTTCTCCAGGAACAGAACTATGGAGCCAAAAGCAGCAGCATGTCTTCTAGTAGACAAGCCTGGGCATTAATGGAAATTAAGTCCCAGCACTTCTGCCCAATGTACTTGCTGTGTACGTCATCAATAAGTACAGATGCAGCCCAAAAATACCAGGCTGAGGAGAAATTTGGATTTGCCTGTAACTTGGCCAGCTGGCTGGAATTATTAACCAGTTACATTTGTAACTATGAAAGCTAATGAGACAGTAATCATATGTCACAGTTTACAGTCGAGTCATTGCCTTTGAGAGTTAATGAGGGTTTAAGTTCCCCCTTCTTGTTGATTCCTCTCCCTCAAACTGTGGCTGCCACAGAGTTTTGAAGGCCTCCCTGACTTTAAATCTGTCCTCTAAGGGCAACACTCGGGTATAGGTGTATTGAGAGGAAATGTGCTTGAACCTCTTCAAGGAGATGAAGACAAAAGCTGATCTTCCCCATCCCCTCCCACCACACCAACATTTCTTATCAGAGCAAAGAAACGGCAACTGGGTGACTAAGTAATGATAATGACCGCTGCTCAGTGCACTGCTGGGCTCTGATTAGATTCTTCTTGGCTTCTAACCAGATTAAAAAAAAAAACAAACAAAAAAACAACACAAATCAAACATCGGTCATTTAGAGAGGCACTGGCCTATTAGCGTCAGTATAGGGCTCAGTCAAGATGCTCCTGGGTCATTGTCTCTATCCAGAAACTGCAGACCCTCCACTGTGATGACTTGGAATGAAGTAAACAAAGACGTTGCCCATCAGGCCATGAGTTGCTCCCACGACCCTTTGCATCAAAAGTTCCTTAGCCCAAAAAGCACAGCTCAACAGGCCTTGGGGATCATCCACCTCTGGAGGCCTGGGGGCGTTGGAAGTTTTCACACGCTATACTAACTGCCCTGTACTGAAGAGGCAGGAGCTATGAATCTATGAGCAGATTGGGAAGATATTAAGGAAAACATTTGAAACACATTGTCCCTTCCAGCATCTCTGCCTCATCGACTCTCCATCTGTTCCCAAAAGTTCAACGGAAAAAATGAAAACTTCATCTTCCTGCTTTCTATAAACTCACTCTCACTGTTACTGCTCTGGTTTCTGGCACAGTGCTGCACCATTTAAACCTCTTTTATAGTCTAAGATGGTTAGAGCCGGTAAGACATTCTGGGCAACGCCTTCCTCTAGGAGACATCCTGCTCTGTCCCCAGGGGAAGTAGGAAAAGGAGGACTTGTTGCACCTTACAGCAGCCTGTCTGAGTAACCTTCAGCATTCACTTAACACAATGAATTTGAGAACTGAGTAAGGCAGCAACTACTGACCAGCAGGCCTTGGGAAATCTGGCCATCAGTGAGAACAACAACTCTTCAGCAACCTCTGCAACAATTCTCTGCATGCACTAAGGGCAGTTTTTGTCCTTTGAGGGAGAAACAATTAAGAGAGCCTTGGACCTACTTGGTAGCATTTTCCGCACTTTGCCTCCCCCACCTATGAGAGCAAAAGATACAGTCAAGATTTCCCCACTGTGTTTTCATTGACTCACTTTGTTTCCTGGTGTACTGGCTAGATAATTTTTCCCCCCCTCTGTGCCTTTGGCCCAGCTTGTCAGGCCTGGAACTGTTTTGTCTCACTAAGTGCCAGATGCCTGGACTAAAGGTCTAAAGTGAATAATTGATCTGCAGCATGCATTGCAGGTCATATTAAAAACCAACACAATGCTTTAATTAGATGTTAAAAAACAACAAGTGCAAAATAGCATGGTATACAAGCACTTCACTGCATTCCCATGAGCCTCCAGCTAAAGGAGAAGAGTCACCAGACTACAGAAAAGCAAGTATTTTCTGTCATATAAAAAGGTAATGTAAAAAGAGCCATTTAGAGCTTCACCTAACCTGGAATGGGGGCTAAAGAGTAAGCCATTCTCCTTCAAACTTCTATTATGGGCTGTCCAGGCCCTGGTACTCATTGCTATGCACTCCTTGAACCATAGATGTGCCATGCCTTGATGTTCACTTGATAGCCAGTAGCATTGAGAAGACATCGGGGATAAGGGAAGAAGGAAAAGAGATGTCATCACTTGACACAGTGATGACATAGGTCAGCCACAGCACAAGCATGAAGCACTGAGACTCCCGGGAATGTCTCTGAGAACCAAGGCTTCTTGGAGATGCTTTTTTTCCAGATCAATGTCTGTCTGTGTCTTTCTGGCTGGAGAAGAATGAAATACCATATTCCCTTTCCTCTAAAGCTGCCAAACTGAGAGAAGGGAGCTTCCCTCCCTTTTGCAGCCAAAGCATGGGATCATATTCAGGCCTGTTGTAAAATGGCTCATCTCAAGAAGAGACCAAGTAATTGTGCCAGTTCAACAATAGGGTCCACATGATTTTGCTTACAAAGCAGGAGGAGAATGACATGAAACTTGGCTTGATACATCCCAAAGCTTCTCCAGCTTCCTCTCCAACAGCCTGGACTTTCATTCCTTGGAGAGGACTAGTTCATAAAAGACACAGCGCTGTCAGGCTGACAAGAGCCTCTGCAATGCTCAGCATGCAAGAGACTGATGCAGCCTTACTGGAAGGGCTCTGTATCACTGAAGGAGAGAGATGTAAGCAGCCCTCAAGAATCACAGTGTCAGTATGGATGTGACTCTAGCATGGAGACAAACATCAGGGATGGTGTTATATGGGAAAAGAACTGAGATGATTATACAGAGCTGAAATTTGAGACCACTAGAGCACTAGAGCAGAGTGCAGAGGAAAGGGAAGGGGAGAGACAGGAGAGACTGCTCCCCTGATGCTTCCAGCCTTTTTAGAAACAAAGAAAGAAGTAGCCCAAGAGTTGTATTTGACATTTCTGGGATGCCAGAGATTGCCTTCTCTAACTGCCGCTTTGACCTTTGCCTTCCAGATCACAAACAGGTTCCATATCGGAGTCATCCTAAGGGGAAAAATGGTCTCAAAAGCTTGACATGTGAGCCTCAGCCTTGATCGTGTCTAAGACTTCTGCTTCAATGCAGATTTCTCAAGAGCTGAGGCACTTCTGCCTCGGGCAAATAAGAACATTAAACTTTGTCTCAGAATTGTCATGCCTCCTTCAACCCAGGACTTAATCTTAGGCCAAACAGTACCAACGACGCCACACACTCTCCTCTAAAGAAACCAAGTCAGCTTCACCAGTATGTGTAGCTGTCCTGTCTGCAGCTACCCTAAATCTAGCCCAGCAGCCCCTTGGGGATCTGACCTTATCTTGTCATCAACTCCGTAAGTCCTCCAAACCCTGATCCCAGTCCAACAGCTTCTGTCTGCTGTAAACCTACATCAAGTCAAGCGACATAACCCGACACTCACTCAAACCTAACCCAATGGCCTTGTACAGATGAGGCAACGAATCCAGCTCACTGTTGCTGCACAGGCAAGCACCAGTGCTAAACCTGGATTTGTAGCCTATTCAAGGTCAACTGCTAAACTTTGGTCCTTATCCTAAAACCTAACTCCCACTCCAATTCCAAAATCCCACTACCCCCGTATCCTTCCAACCTAGACTGAGGCACAAAATATTTACTGTCACCAGCACCAAAATAATCGGAAAAGGATGTCACAAATGCAGATAATAAACAAGGAACACATCTGATGGTGGCAAAGGTGAATTTAATCCTTGCTGGGACTACTATGTTTTACCTAATGCATTTATGATTCATCACAAAAACAGCACTTGGAGCTTGACCATCTTTCAAGAACCAGAGCTTTTGACTGGCTTACCAACCAAAAAAACCCCATCTAATAGAGTTGTGCTCTCACCAACATGTAGCTTTCTGCTGCACAACCCAGGTAGGCTGCTACTAGGAAGACAAACTCCATCACTGCAAATGATAGAGATTGATGCGATTTTGGTGCCCCAAGTCAGGATGAGGTCTCCCAGTGGTGTGCACCTTCCCCTCCCCTTCAGGGTACTCACACCAGTCAGAGGCTGAACTCTTCAGGCCCAGCTTAGAAAGGCAGGTTCCTCTGACAGCAACTTCCACTCTGTCTTCTCTTCACATGCAACTGCTACGTAACAGTACATACCTACAAAAGTCAAAGAGGAAGAAAATGCAATTAATGCCACTAGTCCTGCTGTCCAACACAATTACCAAGAGGGCTGTACCAAAGCAATCAGCCATTCACAGAAATAATGTTACTTTTAGATGAAGTAATTCCCTCTGCTCACCATGCAGGAAGTATAAACAGCAGGCTGACCAGATCCCCATCCTAGCATACCCTTGTGAGAACTGATATTTATGGTTGTTTCCAAGGAAGGCTAAAACCACATCCGTTTTCCTGCCTTTCTCCTAGAGATGCCCCCCCAAGCAGCAAGGACAGCTGAATAGCACAAATACTCACGCCTCCCTACAACCTACAGTCTGTTTACTAATGTAAATCACTGCTGATTTCAGCTTAATTTAGTACGTTGGTTTGCAAAATGTGGAAAAAGAGAAGTGAATACACATCTTATGCAGCTGTCCCTGATGCATAAATAGGCTTGTCAGATACCGAGCCTGGGCTGGCAGCTAGGGGTAACAGCAGCCACAAAATGTAACTCTCCGCTGCCTGGAATGAAAACCCTCAGAAGGAAGGGCAGGTCGTAGACACACACTAAGAAACATACATCGGGTTGTCTTTAGACAAATTCCTTGTTTAGGATACACAGCTAGACAGACAGGCACAGAGGCAGAATTCACAGAGGATAATTTTTTTTTTTTTGGCATGTATTGACAGTTACTAAATGTCACTATTTAACTCCAGTCCAACATTAAGTCTAAATAGTTAGATTTGACATTGATTTGATAGATGGCTGTGCAGCTTTATTGTTTCACTCAATAACATTAACAGCAGCCTAGCTTTAGTGAGATGTCTTTGCAGTTTGATTTATAAGGTAAGTATTGACACCACTCAACTTTAATCATGCCATTTATAAGGCTGAAGTAATCAGCCAGTCACCCTAAGCTGCTTCTGTACTGAGTGGAGAGAGGGGTTCTTCCAGAGGGCAACCTAGCCTCTCTCTGCATTGCCTTCTTCATACTTCTCTGTATTCAACGACTTTAAAAAGAGAAAACCAACTAGCAATGTTCCATGCTTACACTGTATGACTGAACAAATCCTCACCTGTGTTTTATTCAGGCTTTCAGGGGAGTGGAAGTCATGTTTTTTTCAACAAGCAATGCAAGACCAGAATCTCCGAGGGCCTGGTACAACCAGCCTGTCAGCCATAAGCCTCACCAGTTAAACGTCCTCACGACAGTGCAGGCGGGGCATAAACATGACAAGGAGAAAACAGAAGGTGAAACTCAAGAGGTAAAAACTCTCTGAGTATCGGGGACCTTGCCTGGGAGCCATCTCAGAACATGCTCACAGACCTCCAATAATACGATGTTTTTACAAGCCTCAAGACTTCTTTCAAGACCCGCTAATATCCCAAACAAGGAACCTAGAAGAACCAGGCTAGTTTTTCAGTAAAACTAGAACAGTCCTAAGAAAACACAAGTTGAAACAAATTAAGAATTTTCTGACCAGGACAGTCCAGTAATTTTTCCACATCCAACAAGTAGAAAGGGATCAGTGCGAGGCTTATCGCTAGTACTAGGAAGAAAATTTCCTATAAAGTTGTCCAGAGTATGCACCAAGAGAGAGTTAACATTCCAGTGGCAAGGTCAAGCCTTGGTTTTGCTGCGGTACAAGAAGCTGCCCTGCTGGCATTAACTACAGGTTGTTTGCTTTCCCAACCTGCCCTGTCCTTGCGAGTTGGCAAAAGGCTGAAGCTGGCCAGAGTCCCAGCTACCAAAAGCTGCCCAAAGCAGAGAACTCGTTACTCATCACAAGGACTAAAAGCTAAGCTGAGGGGGAGGAGAGAGTAAATGACATGAAAAGCAAAGGACAAACTCCTCTGGTGCTGAGAGTTGTTACCTGGCACATAGCCAGGGAGCGCAGCAAGGCACAGGAATATGAATGCAGGTCATGGCCAGTCTGTGCCTCAACCTAGATGAGACAGCTGAACCTTTGAACTTTCCCCTCCAAAATACACACCACATTAGCTCCTAGAGGACCATAAGAATCAGTTTTTGGTGGAAAAAAAAAAAATCAATGAAGGATTCACAGAAGGATTCAGTTTGGACAAATTTATGCCCACTGCTGTTAGTGACAAAACACCCCTTCCTGTCAGTGGCAGCAAAATCAGGGCAGCTGACATGTCAGAGATGAAGGACACTGCCAAAAAGTTTTCAACATTTTTTAATTTTGATTTTGTTAGTTTTCAGCTGTGTTCTAGCTTTATCTGATGTTAAGAGTCTGATTTCCACTGTAACAGAAAAGTCTGCTGAAAGAGTTTCCACTAAATAACGTAAAAGGTACTTGGACCCTTCCTGCAGAAGCAGCCAGCACACCGGGCCCCTGACAGTGACTGGATTGCTCAGCAAGCTACAAAAAGCAGCGTACAACTGGACCAGCGCTCCCACCTGGAAACTTTGACTGAATGCAGCAACGTAACAGGTGAGTGCTGAAATCAAGCAAACTGAGGAGGAAACAAAAAACCATCACAAAACCAAAAAACCTCAGCACACTGCTAGTAAAGAGGTTTCCTGTGGGGCTGTTTGAGGTTGTTTTGTTGTTGGTTTGTTTTGTTGTCTTCAGAGTTTTTTTGTTTGTTGTTGCTGCTGCCTTTTGTTTGTTTGGTTTGTGTTTGGTTTTTTTTTTTTTTTAAGTAGGAGTTTCCCTAATTCTAAACACTCCTTGAGTTTAGAGTGTTCAGATCCTCAGTCAAATAAATCACTGTGGCTTAGAGCAAACTGCAGTTTGTGTAGTTCCGATCCATCAAGCTATAGCCTTAGTCTGTCCTGGTACCCAAACCTGCCGTAAGGGGCTTTTCAGAGTGACATGGGAAGGGAATAGCAGGAACAAGATGGGGATGAGCCTAAAGTACAAAAACTACCAAGGTCCACATTTTTACAGCTGTTTCTGAAGGCTGCTCTATTCATGCTGAGGGCTGATACAGTGCCTGACAATACTATGGTAGTGCAGAATCAAGTTATCCAGCTCCTTCTCCCTTTCTCAGATCAACAGCCAGTAATCTGGCGCTTCTTAAAAGGGCTGGACACAGGCCACACTCAAACCTCATCCCCGTGGAGGAAGGAACACTGCCAAAAGCAAAAAGAAGAGGTGAGAAACAGGAGAAAATTTCTTGTTGCAGACAGTGGCCAGCAAGACAAGTTTATGCATACACTTGTGAGCCCTGATAATGGCACCTAGTCACAACTAACCCACTGTAAACACGGACATCAGCTCAGCACGCAGCTATTCTTGCATTAATTTTCCACACTTCACAGCTTGATCTCACACGCAACCAAGCAGACAGCACAGCTTCCAGTAACCCCACAGGCAGCAATGGAAAACACTGTCCAAGTGATCTCACACCTGAACGTGACAGGAAGGCCGCAGACACACACACAGCCTCGAGCTCCAGAACTGGAGGTACTAAGCAAAAGAAACATGAGTTTCACATTGTTTTCAAGGTAAAAAGAGAAAAGGGCTGACCCTGCTTGACTTCATCATGTTGTTTGTAGAGCGCCCTGTGCTTTGGGTACCGAGCTGCAAAATCAAAGCAAGTACAATGGCACTGAAAACATAATCACACACATCAGTGTGGGGCCAGCTTTGTAATGGAAAAGCAAAGAGTTGGAAAGAAAAAAAACCAACCCACAACAACAAAAAAAACCCCAAACAATACTCAGATCTAAAGGCCATTTAGAAAACAACTTTAAGGAGCTCTATAAGACTAATAAGATAAAAATACTATAATTTTGCCACTGTCCACATAAAAGCAGGCAGCTCCTTTTCCAAAGAGTTTAAATGGACAAGACAGGTGAAGGGGAAACAGATGCATGGATGAGAAGTGATTTGACCTGATCACATAACACCAGGATCAGTGCCAGGAACAAACTGTGGCTCCTGCTTTCCTAGCACAATGCTCTTTTCACTGGTCTATACTGCCTCTAAGGCTGGAAATCAACACCCATCTTTTGAAGGTAATTCCATCGAAAACTGCTTGTCACCATCCCATCTGCTGGCGGTTACCACTCCCCACAGTGCTGGTAGCAGAACTGTCCATGCGAGCACTCCTTAATCTGCAGAAGGCAAAATCCACCAAGCTAAACTGAACAACCAGTGAAGATAAATTAAGCTCATCTATTTTCTCGATGCTGATCAGCCAGTGCTTACCTGCACTCTTCAGCTGGCAAAGCGATCAGGGAAGCTATTAGCCATCAGTATTGGTATAGCAACAAGCAGCAGTGTGGAAGGGAGGACAAAGGTCCCTGTCTTCAATCTGAGCAACCGGCTGCTAAGTTGATGCTTGTCCTTGGTCTCAGATATGGTTATGTTCTTCCACTCTGGAAGTCATAAGCCTTGTGGTTCAGATAAGAACAGCTCTCAATAGATCTTTTAAAAGTTTCTTATCTGAACCACTCCACCTTGTGAGTTCTAGCTCAGTAAGTATCAAATCCAACAAAAATGCCATCCTCAGCTCATGCAGCAAAGCTCAGATTCTGGTAACATTTTTGCTAATTATGATTAATAACAATACTGAGGATCAGCCTGTTATTGATAAGCCATTTCTAATGTTATTGGCTTTTGGGTAGTTTATTAGATTTTACCAAACAAACTGTTTGTATGCAATCTATATGAACTGCTTAGGGACAAATGGCCAGAGTTCACCCAGTATATATGGACTGGAACGACTCACAGAATACTGCTTTGGGCCAATGGGAAGAGTAAAGACAATGGTGATTCTGTTACTAATCCGCATGCCAGGCCAAATCCTGCAGAAGCACGTGATTCCCAGTAAATCAACAAAAGAGGCACAAGTACATTCTGGGGTAGATCTTGATCTCTAAAAACTCTTTTAGATTTTCTCCAACATAAAAAAGAACTCTTCTAACTGACAGACCTTTCATCTTAGCGAGCTTATGTAAACCAGCGGCTTTCCTCACCCACTGCTCAACAAACATGACCCATATAGTATGTGATCTCCAAATGCAAATTCCTTACACGGACTACTTGGGTTCAGCTCTGTTGAGAAAACACTGTCAGCACATAACAGATGAGCTCAAGCTGCCTTCTCAGAAAAAGCAACTCTTTGCTGCTGCTGAAATTCCCCTTTCAGGTTTGTTCAGCCCGTGCCCAAAAATCAACTTTTACCTGCCCAAATGAGTCAGCAAAATCCATTTCAACTCTTCTCCAACGCAGCGCGGGCAACGTGCCACTTCACGACAAAGGCCGCGCACCCCGTCTGGCAGCGATGCCAGCCAGGTGCAAAGCACCCCTCTTTGCTCAGGTGTGGCTGTCTTTCTGGCTGGTCGTACCAGCAGGCACCATACCAGCAGCGCTTTGCAGAGAGAAACTGCTCAGAAGCAGCTAATGTGTACCAGTAAGACACACAATAATACAGCCTTCCCCAAAAAGCACACAGGCATGCAGGAAGCTGGAGAGAACGTTCCGTGGCAGCTCTCAGCCTAACACAAAGTTTAAGAACACATCTGCATGCCCGGGGAGAAGAGAAGGGGATATCTACAGAGGAGGTATCTACTTTCTCAATTCTTCTGCATCCCCGGCTCAAAGCTGAGGACAGGGATAAAGGAAAGGAGTCACAGTACATCTTCATAATGAACACAGAGAACCAAGCTTGCAGATTAACACTGATCCACTGTCAGATTTGGTATTTAAGATGTAATTTCAGCAATGTGCAGTTTCTTACCCCTACAATCCATTGGTTACCTCTTGAAAGAAAAAAAAAAAAAATGTAGAGGGTGAACAGAAAGAACAACACTGCAGCTATACCAGAGCTTAGGGTCCATTCTACCTTTGTTGCCATTTTCCATTAGCTAATATTGTCAGCTCCGCAGAGGTGAGATATGACTTACCCCAGAGTAATACCATCCAGATACAGAGGTTACTCTCAACTGACCCCAACCTAAGTGAGATTAGAGTCAACCCCTCCCTTTCCCACCTCTTTCATCACCTCTATATTTAACCGCAGATTAACTCATTTCCTCTTTCCACATGTGAGATTAAAGTGCACCGAGTGCTGTCAGCTCAAGCAGAGCCTCAATGCATCCTCATGTAAATCACCACTCAGTACATGTATTAAAGCTTGTCAAGGAGGAGAATGAGTCACACGCTTCATACTCACAAAACTGAACACTTGCTTCCCAAGAAGTAAAACTGGCAGGCAGCCCAGGCCCCAAAATAGTAAGAGATACCTCCAGTTCTAATCTTCCCCTGTCTGTTACATAAATCTTAAAGACATAAGAAGATCCAGTATTTACCAAAGTGTTTGAATG
Source organism: Podiceps cristatus (assembly GCA_000699545.1). Classification (NCBI taxonomy): domain Eukaryota; kingdom Metazoa; phylum Chordata; class Aves; order Podicipediformes; family Podicipedidae; genus Podiceps; species Podiceps cristatus. The sequence goes on along the minus strand of KL272215.1, from coordinate 11,716 downwards.
AAATGTGGGTCAGGGTCCAAGGCAAAGGGTCAAACACAGTGACTTGGCCTCTGGGCACTGTGTTGATTACACTTCTCTAAGAAACAATAGCCCCTCATTCCAGGGAGGGGGAAAATCGTGTAACTGTCTAGAAAGAAAAAAAAAAAACAACATAGCAGGGAAGGGGGAG
>JMFS01069661.1:0-11916 GCA_000699545.1 Podiceps cristatus | reverse complement strand
CCCTACAGTGTGTAAAGTTCCTCAGGACAGGATCTGAAAGATGAATGTAGGGTGTAGGAGCCCGCCATCATACCTGGTAGAGGGTTATTAATGAAAGCAGGATTTCCTTTTTAATGCTGTCATTTTGGAGGAAGCACTAATTTTGCAAGGAAGGCTCCTCCTAAATTTCTGTCAAGATCTGCAGCCCTGAAGCATGCCCTAGAAAAAGCACAGGTGATTACCTCCTTCAGGAAGAAATGGCTGTTGTGCTCTTTGAGTTGCAGGAGGATATGACCATATGTTATATGTGTGGTTAGAGAACTTGCTCATGATGAGACAAGTTCAAAACTCTGTCTTTCTCAAAGGAGGATGTCCTTATTGCTTGTCTAGTGTCTGTCACTGGTGCTCGAGTGGTGTTTGCACCAGTCTTACAGAAACTGTGCTGACTCAAGATCATGTTAGAGGAGATGAAATGAGGGAATGTAATGGAGAGCATCTTGAACTCCTGCTCAAGCAGAATCCATTTAATATTTGTCACAGAATTCCTTCATAAAATATAAAGTGCTCTTGTTCCTATGTCCTTGTTTTAGATCCCTTGCTGGAGCTTTCTTGAGGATCATTTTCTGTGTTTTGTTTTCATTTCAACTTCCATGCATTTTTCTTGGGAGAACTGAGCACCAATCACATCAGAGTATGATTTTTCCTGTTAACTAAAACCTTGGCTCTTGTTCATTGTGGCTGTGTTATCTTACCTCAAGATAGTGCATGTTATATATATATATAAAAAGTTAGGATATTGCTGTCATACTCCCTGGAAAGATGAGGATGTTTTAGAATGTCTGGTTTTTAATAAAAAGGAGAATTAAAGATTATTAGTGGGGCTGATAAAACCAGCTGTATATAAGGAGGCCTAAAGCTTCTTGCTCTTGGTTTATATTCCTAGAAATCAGTGCCTTCAATCTTAAACAGTAGAGAATTGCTACCCATCTAGCTTATTGTCAGCAGACTACTTCACTGTTTTCACAGAATGTCAGCAGAGGAAAAGGCCTTGTCTCTGTATTTAGTTGTTTGGTTTTGTTGGGTTTTGGTTGTGTTTGTTGTTTGTTTTAAACCAGCTGTTGTTGAGCTCTAATTGCCTTGTCAGAGTTCAAAGGAGATAACCCCAATGTTTGTGAAGCTGTTCTTCATTCACATACTTGTGAACGTAACAAGCAATGCCTGGTTTGTACAAAGCTTGCAAAAACTGTCTTGAATTCTGGTATTTCTTAACTCTAGACTTCTTGACTTTGTAGTTGATAGTACTGTGGTACTTTGTCCACCTGTGATATTTGTGCAATGCCCAGTATTTACAGGTCATGATTTTTTTTAACTATAATTGCACTTTAGATTACTCTGTTTAAATTTGAAAATGCAGGTTTTGGTGTGTTCACTTTTGCTGATTTTAATAGGTAGATTTGAACTATCAGAGCTGATTAAAATCTTCAGCATGTTTTATTCAATTATTTTGAATACAGTGCTTAGATAGGCTTATCTTCAATGTCAAGAAAAATCTTTCTTGCTATCTGGAGGGACAGGGGGGACCAGGAGGTGCCGAGTTGCAGCAAGAGGAAAGGTATTTTAACCTGGCAGCTGTGACAGAAACCACAACTTTGATACATTCATTTAAACTGAACTTAAATAGAATATCATGTAAAGTAGTGCCACAGATCTAGTAAGAAGCTAGACTGGCTACGGGAGGTTATATAAAAGAGTGCACACATCTCACTTGTGTGCCTTGGAAAACCCTGACTTTTATTAGGAAGATGTGTGTGGTGTTTTTATAACTCTTTTCAGGAGGAGCACAGTATGTTCTTTTGGGACCTGCATTGCTAATGCAGTGTGTTGGAGGCTCATTATTTTGAATTATAGTTACTTGGTTTCTTTTATGTTGGTGGCAATTTTGGCACAGCAAAGCCCATATCAACTGATTTTTTTTTTAAAGAAAATACAAACATGAGAAGGTGGAAACGATTGTTTTCCAGGCTGTGGTTTCTTATTCTCATCCAAGTACAGTTCTTGCCCATGCTGTCCTCCGAGGAATGCGCTAGGACACTCAATGATGTTGGCTGGAATGCAGGAGGGTTCAGCCACATGCTGGCTCCCCTGCCTGTAAAAGAGGCTGAGGATAGGTTCGCTATCATCTCTCCGTGTTGTGAGGTTCCTGTTGCTACCGAGTTAGGTATACACGTATGCTGCTAGAGTCATTCCTGGTGAGAGGGTTTGCCCATGTGCATGAGGCAACAAAAACCTAAGATCTCTGGTTTGAGGCTTATTTATTTATTTAATGGCAACTGAAGGACTAAGGCTGGCAGCAAATCCACTCAGTTCTTTATCGGTATACTAATAACAAGCTGCTCCCCACTAAAACTGAAAGCCAAACTGCCAGGAGGCAGTAAGTGGTTGATCAGTCACTGGACTTACAAGAAGTCTTGCAAATATGCTTTGCCTGCCCAGAGGGACTGACGAAACTTCTCAACTCAGAAGTTCAGAGAATCTTTTGAGGTTTATGCCAGAAAAAACAAGTAATGTCTAATCACTTTGTGTCCCAGCTCTCTAGCCTGACACCTTTTCTCATTTAGTTCCCTCTTCTGCTTTGTTTCCTTTCCCCATGGCACTTCTATAGCCTTCCACAACCATGTGCACAATGACTATGTGCAGCTGTGAGCTTACCTTCTGCCTGTGATTCACTGGGCTGCCACGCAACCTCCTCGAGAGGAGCTATTTAGCTGAGAGAGTGTTTGTCAGCGTTCATCAGGAACTCACCCTCATGTCTCCAAGAACACATCACCTCTCCCAAGATGGCCTGGTGGAAATATGAAGGATAAGTGCAGTAGTTTTGATAATTATTTTTAAGTTGCTTATGTTTTCCAGATGTTATTTGTGAGAGTTGTGTCTAGGATTGTCTTAGCAGAGTTAGGAAGGTTTTTTAAATACTACCTGTGGACCCAGAATCAATACAATTTCAATTAACCATGGTGACTCTGAAACTGATTTGTTACCAATTGCACTAATCACAGTTAAGTTTCAGGTAGCTTAGATCTTCATCTTTCATGTACGTAAATATGAATTTGGACTGGAGATGCTTTCATTTCAGTGGCTTATCTTTTGTAAGTAGAAAGTTTGTTAATGTATTAATCATTTTTATGCTCAGGTCTGAATAAATTCCACTTTTCCAGTCAAAGTCTGGTGCAACTGACTGGCCGTGTTTTCCAGTGATTTGCGCTTGTGAGCTTTGTGGCTATCAAATTTAGATTTGAGTCTGATCATCTTCCAGATTGTGGCTTGAGAACTGGGAGCCTCGGCTAATGACTAGTGGAAAGCTATAATTAGAATGTCATTAACAGCAAGGCACATCTTATTTCAGTATATATCAAGTTCAAGGGAGCAAGTTTGCAGTTGTTGACTGCTTTCCTTTCACTTTGTCCTATCAGGAATTGATTCTTTGGTTTTTGTCGTGACGCTTTCCTCAAATGAAACAGCTATGCTTGCAAGTGACCCAAGATGCATTTCCGAGAATGGATATCTGGCACGGGCATCAGTGACAACTGGCTGCAGGAGGTGGTAGCCTCAGTATTTTTTTTATTTGACCTTATAAGATACAGTGGAAAACTAGACCGCAGCTTCTGCTTACTGCATGGACTGTATGAGAGAATCCTCATCAGGAGAAAAAAATGTCCAAAAGTTTTATTTCCTAGACTAATACAAAGGAATGCAACCTATATAAACAGAAATAAAAACAAGACACCCTCCTCTCTCTAAAGATCTCATCCTGAGGTGCACTGTTGCTGTGTCTGTATTTCCATACAATATAAATGCTTTGACTTGATGAAAGCCCCTTCCTAGTGCCAGTTGACCCCACTGCTCTGATGGCTCTGTTTGTGGTTTGCTTGAGCTCTGTGTACAACAAGGCCAGTTAATCCCTCTTCCATACTATCCCCTTCCTTTTTCATGGGCTTGCCCCCTACATCTCTAGTGGACTCAGCACCGGCTGCTTCTTGCAGCACTTTCCACCCAGGCGGACTGATACTGGGCTGGCGATGGGTGCAGGGTTCTGGCTGTGTGCTTATGAGGGATCGTGGTGAGAATTGGTGCAATGGGTAAATAGGACTCAACTGTGTGCTGGAATTTGAAGACTGTCCACAACAAAGGGTGTATGTCTGGTGGCGTCCTGACCTCAAAACTGAAAAAGGTTAAAAGAAGGTGAGGAATTGTGAATGTACAAAAGTGCAAGGGGGTTAAGTAGCTTGTTCTTAACAACTTTCTGCCTGGCCACTGGATCTTCTAGTTTGCTGTATCACTATACAGTCTCTTCTTTCCTATGCTGTTATACATAATTTCAGAGGGGAAAAAATTATTATGATCAGGGCTTTAGTCAGCTTAAAACTGATTTGGCTTTAAAAGTTTTTAATTTTTGATGGAAAAGCAGCCATCCTTCCTATGGCCTAAGACTGCTGTGTTACTTTACACCTCTTGAGTAACAGCTGATAGAGATTTTGCTTTTTAATTCAATCTGGCCTGTAAGGTACTGTTTTAGCTTGCTAAATTCTGCCTTAAAATGCTCAATTTCTGTTTGTTTCTGGCTAGAATTAGTTATAATTCAGAAGCCAATAACATCTATGTGAATGTTTATAAAACACAAGTGTTTTGTTATGCAAGGTTAAAACTATGTAGGTGACCTTACTGGCCTCATAGGATTTTTTTGCTTAAGTGAAGAGTGTCTGTTTTGTTTCATGCAATTACTGTAGAATACCCCACCATAATGTCAGCTCTTGATAGAGCATTAACCATGGTCTGCATGCTCTCCCTCCCATGCTATGAAAGATTGCCTGGATTTCAGTGAAAGCTGAAGATATCTGGTGAGATTGTGTAGTGGGTAAATAGAGCTTTAGAAAAATGGGTGTTGGAAGATGCCATCTGGAGAGGAAAGAGCTGCTCTCTATCCATGCCTTGTGCTCTTGGCAAACACAGGATTGATGGGAATTCACACTTCTCTGAAAAGGCCGAGTCTACTTCTCTTAGATCTGCTTGGATTTTCATAGTCATTTAAAGAGTCATTTCAGTTTTGTGTTCATATTGCCGTATGCTTTACAACTGTGGTGCAGTTGTACATACACACAGAATACTTGTGGAATGTCACAGCCAGCTGGTCCTCCCTTGACTTGGTTTTTAAGTCAACAACATTCATGTGTGCTGTCTTTGCTTTTTGGAAAGAAGATTCCAGTGCAGGATTAAAGCACCCTATCACATACTGGGTCCTCAGTTTTTACTGGCATGGATGAGGTAATTTCCATCTGGTATGATGCTTGAACTGATCTGCAGATGCACTAACAGCTGCTGCTTCTACGGCTCACCTTTTAGATATGGTAGTATTGCAAAGAACAAGGGCATGTGCTGCTTGCTAGGAAGTACTCACTGGACACCATCCATGGCAAGTAATCAAATGTTGTTAGTGTTTAAAAAGGTTTGAGCTATAAAACCTAGATTAGTGAGTGTTGAGAGACTTGTTTTTGTCATGTGTCTAACCTAGCAGGATTGCTGCTCTGTTCATGCTTTGCCTGAGCTCTCACTGAGAGCTTTGTGTACAGCAAGGCCAGTTAATCCCTCCTTCATGCTATCCACTTCCTTCAGTAATCAGAAAAATATCAGAGTTCCTGGATGTGGCAACGGTATCACTTCTGAAAGATACCTTCCTCTGTTTTTCTCTATTCAGCTGATGCTTTCTTCCCATCTCGAGATGGAGAAACTGTCCTTCAGTTAAGGTGTTAACTACCCTAGTCTGGCTTATTTTTAACAGCAGGTAGTGCCCTCAAATATTTCCAGGCTTCCTATAGATAAACATTCCCAAGTTAGGATTAAATTCAAGCAGTACAAAATTGAGATTTAAACTGAGATTTGGGTTTGAATCAGTGGTAGACTTCAAGCTTATTGAAATCAATGCTGTGGCTTTAAGGTCTGTTCCCTAGGCTTCTGTTGCGAGTGAAAGTTCTTGGTTCAGCTGTGATGTTTCAGCCAAATGGTAAGCAAATGTGAGGAGGAAGGGGAAAATTAGGGAAAGGCTGTCCTTTGTGGATTTCAAGTCAAAAATCTGAAGCAACAAATTTAAATGAAAGGATGTGACCCTGAAAACACCTGAGCATCTGGAGTTGGGATTGCAAGTTTTCATGATTGATGTAGCCATATTGGGCACTCAAGTTATGCTGGTAGTGCACCTGCTTGAAACTTGAGGTTCCTGAGTTCTTTAATGGAAAATCTTAAATGAGAGAGCAGTACCAATAAATTAGCTTCTTTGTGTGTGATGGAGACTATAACTACTGGAGCAGGCTGTCAGTTCATTTGAGTATTTGGGGGCTTTTTCATTTGTTTTGATTCTTTTGCACACTTAATGTAAATCTATAAGAGTAGGGTTGAAAAACCTTTTTGGACCAGAGGTATGCTGTGAGGGAAATGGGAGGGCAGCTTTTTTCAGGCAGCCTGGTTTTCTATTTTGTTGTATCTGCTATGTAACAGTGTGGTTCAGGTGAGCACCACAGAGAAATGAGCTTTTGGTGTTTCAATGTTTCTAGTCCCAGCCTGGAAGGGTAGAAAGAATGTATTTGTACTTCAGTAACAAGTGAACTGGCTTGAGTTTTTAGGTGAAAGCTCAAGTCAGTTATATCATACAAATCGGTGTAGTTAGCCATAATAACAACAAGCATATACTGCAGATAGTGGAATAATGCCCAAAGCGATGCTTTATATATATTGTTCTAGAGCAAGGGGAGGCATAACTCTGTTTTAGGACAATTTTATTGGTGTTTTTTTTCACACCTATGTTCCCTTAGGAGGCAGGGTAAATATAACTTGATCAATGCTTAATTTGTAGCCCCAGAAATAGCACTGGAGATCTGGGACTGAATCAAATGTGAATGGAGGGGCAGTGTTTTTATGCTTAACATAAGTGAAATGATACTTTTAATGTCTGTATGAAACAACAAGGAGAGGAGGGCTGGAGTTTCCATTAGCTGACTTGATGATATTTGTAAGAAGCTGTGTCTGGCAGATCCATTAGTTGCTGTTACAGCTTTCAGGAACTCTTACTAGGACTGTTAAAACACCCCAGTGCTCTGACCCCAGAGCACACACCATAGAGAATTGGAGTTCCTTTGCTGTAGCGAATAATTCATCACCATCATCTTGCTGAGGGGAAAGTGGGAATAGCTATAACAGCATGAAAGGATGTCTGGAGATCTGTTTCTCACCCTCCTGAACTTAGTCAAGGTTGATGGTAGTGTTTAGATGGGATTGGCTGAGAACTGGTAATCTCAGCGTGTGACCCAAGTCCTTCAGTTTCCAAAGGACATGGCCACCATTGACCAAGTCAAATGTGAGTAGGGCACCTGTAACCTGTAATATATATTATAATTACTTATGAACTGATTAAAGTATTCTTGTGTGTCTCAGTTTTCTGAAGAATCATCCCTGGATCCTTTACAGCTGTTTGTTTTTTTTTTTTTTAGTGAGACTTTTTTGTCACTACAGAAATATTTCAGCAGCAGCATCTGAATCTGAGGACAACTGGCATAACTCAAGTGTTCATTGCCAGATCTGGGGCAGGGCATTTGGTTGTATCCCTCTTGTTGCAATCTGGAGCTACTCACTAGGAAGTGATGCAATGCAAATGTCTGGTGGGTTAAAGGGAAATAAGCCAGTAAATCACCTTGTGATCTGGCCCTCAGGTAATCTAAGTCATTAGTTGTGTTAAAGGAGTGTGTTTCCATGGAAGGTGGTCTTGGGAAAACATAAAATGATGGTGACTATTACACTAAAACCAGCGTGGGTCCAAAACAAAGCTCTGAATTTTTGTCTGCAGTTCTAAGCATTGAAGAACTCGATTCCAGTAGGAGGTATACATGTGCAGTCAGCTTCTCTACATCCCATCTGGATCAAGATGTACTTATTACTTCATATTTATGAAGTACTTTGTGTGGAAGCTTCAATATCACCAGTTCTCAGTCAATCGCTTGAAGAATAAAGAGCTTGATTTCTCTCAGGTAGGAATCTTCTATGCATGGTATGTACTGAAGAGGCCCAGCTGGGTTGGAGGAGAACACCAACCAGGAGGAACAAGGATGCAGTCCAGCACCTGGGTAGTAATCTGTAGCTTGCCTAGTTGGATTAAGTTTCTTGCCTGTGTTCCCCAACTTACCAAGGGTAACTTCTACATTTATTTGCTACTTGGTGAAACAACTGTGAAAAAACTTTCAGATCCTCAAATTCTGTCATGTTCCTTGATTGTCAACATGGGGAGCCTTGAACAACAAAGACACACAGGTGTGTGTTTTGGTGAGATCTGTACATGGATGCTTAAGCCCGGGTTTAATGGCAAGTACTGATATTCCAGGAAATGCTTGGCAGTATGTGTTTGAAGTACATATTTGAGCTGAAAACAAGGAAAAGGGGAATGAATTGATGCAAGCTGAAGCTAAAAAAGATACTTTTTGTTTTTCCTTCTCTGACTTTAAAACTGTAGTTCTAGAGTAACCTGCCTTTGAAGCTTGTGGCAAAAATAAGTAAAGAGTTTACTGGAAAAGTTCAATGCCAAGGAAAACAATGATCAGTACTCCTGAACTAGAGATGAGCAGACTGACTTGGTTGCTGCTGCGCAGTGTGGAGGCAGGATAGGCACTATAGAACTAGTTTATTGGTTATTTGCCAGCGTACATCACTGCTGGTGTGAGTCAAATGCCCCAGGCTAGGTCACGCTTTCTAGATGCATCCTTAATAAAAATTCAGTGTGTGTCTTCAAGCAAAATGAACTATACTTGTAAAAATGTCTAGTCAAAACTAACAGATAAAGCTCAAAGGTCTTGCCTGTCACATACGTAGACCAAATGGTGTGGCTATTACAGTGAGCAGATAGTTGAAGTCCTTTCTGACAGACCTTGCCAAAATTTGCCTAGTTTTGAGAAACCCATATGTGGTTTCTGATCAGTAGTGTATGATCAGGGAGAAGAGATGCAGTAAAACAAGCAAGGCTTCTTTTAAGTCTTTAGTATATTTTCTTGGTGATAAATTGATTTTGAGAAAGGGGGAAAAAAAGTATAATTTATTTCTGCTATGAGAGGTATGATGGTTCTTAGAGGAGTTATCCTGCTCTTCCCTGGGCTCTGTCACCCTTTTGGGATAGCGGGTGCTCTGCATTATCTTCCAGTTTCTCTTCCTGCCCTTAAATCTTAGGCCAATTGTCAGACTTTCATGCTATGCTACTCTTTAGTTAAATCTGATTTATTTGGCTTAGAGGAGGGTAACTTATTCCTGTAACGATATCATTCAGAAAACTGATCCTTAGAGGTCAAAGAACCTGGGATGTCTCAGTATGGGCATACTTAAAAAGGTGCATTAAAAAGAACCATCCTCTGAGCAAGTGGAACATCTCTAGGCTGTGAGAGGAACAGCACCAGAGCTGAAGAACCACATCTCTTAATCCTAGTGAAGGCTGTGGAAGGCAGGAACAGCTGCCTCTTATCTCAATTGAACATTTTGAAGCACTTGAGGCAAAGTATTTATGCTACTGGATAGTTTGTTTAGTCAATAGACCTTTCTTGATTCCTTTTTTCCCCAAAGAACTGAAAATGAATGACGTATGTGCCTTAGTATAAATAAGAAATGCATGACTCCTCATGGCAGTTAGAATTAGTAATGCTTGATACTGTGCTGAGAGCTTTAAGGAAATACTGATGTGTGTGCACCAACAGAAAGTAAACATCAATTAAAGGGAAAAACAAGCTGCTTAATCTCACTTAGTTCAGTTTTAGAAAACCTCAAGAAAAGATGACTCTCTTTAAAGTGTGTGACTCTTGGTATTAAGAGTAATAAATTCTGAGGAGGGGTATGCAAACATACATCTTCAGTGGATTCTGTGAAGCTGTTAGGAGTAAGATGAAAAATAGGTCTGTGGAAATCAAAATGTTTACGAAGATTATTCCACATCTAAGCAGCCTGTTTCCACAACAAAAGTTACAATCATCCAGCACCAGTGTGAAATGGAGACTCAATAGCTGGATTGGGTATGGGGTGGAGAATCCAGCCTGTGCAGCTGGCTCACGGTATAACATGCAGCATCAGACTTGGGGAATTCCTGGAGGTGAAACCAGTTTCAATTTGGGAGAGTATTGGTGGGGGGAAATACTATATGGGCTTGCCTTTTTCTTACTTTTCTTAGATGGTCATGGATTCACTTGTGAATGTGGTGGAGCTTTTTACCTAACCTCTCACTACTCCTTGCCTAGAGGTCCCCTTTGTGTGACCCTTCTGCCTCTGCTTCTGCAGCTGACTTGATAATGTTTCATCAGCTCCAGCAGTACATTATCAGTCATCTCTTGCAAGCTACTTCCCTTGAAAAATGCTTTTCTTCTCAACACATCCAGGTATTGAATTAAGGAAACTCTCACCAAATTCAATCTCTTTGCTGACTTGACACTTTTCTCAAGGAGGTGGTTGCTTCTAGTTATTTTGGGGCTGACTGAGGAACTTTCAAAGCAAGTTTTTTCTGGAAATCTCTATAAGCATTGTGCCAGGACAGTGAAGAAGTTATCCAAAAGGCCAACACCCAGGTTAGTCTGAAAGACTAAACTGACAGAAAAGCCCTAGGGCTTTGCTGGCATCTCTTACATCAGTTTATTACGTGCCTGGGTCATTCTGTAATATGCTGCAATAGTTCTGAACAGTTCCTGGTCTGCCTGCAGGTAGCTTGGTATTTAAAAAGATGATCGCAGACTTTTCTCCTGCACAGCCCCTTCAATTAATTTTATTTTAAATCCAGAGTCTTTGAATGGCATATTAGCAATTAAAAAAAAAAAATCCTGGATATATTCACAGGATGTTGTATTCTAGTGATCAGTTTACAACTTGGCATTGTCTTCTCTCTAGCTGGATGAACCTCTGGTCTGAAGCAGCGTGGCAATGTATGCATTCCTCCTTTGGCAAGTTACTTTGACAGACACTAACAAAAGTATTTAATGCTCCTGTTACTTTGATAAAGTCTGGAGGATTTTTGTATTTAGTTGCACCTTTGCAGTTTAAGATGGTGATCCAGGCAACAGGTATCTTTTCTGGAGAAAGCATTATCATCGTGCAAGCTGATATAGTGATAACCTGATCTTGGGTAGTGCTTCTAGGTTCTGCTCTCATTTTTTTCATGGTTTTCATCCAAAACCTTGAAATTTTGGATTTCATGGAAGATATCCCTGTGTCCTAATTATAAGAATTGTATTTAATTTCTAGTAAAATAGTCTTATTTTAGGCTTTCAGAGTAGAAGGGGTAAAAGAATTTGAAAAGGGGGAAAAGTGAAAGCAGGGATTTTAAAATCAGTGCCAAGATTTTTTTGGTGGGGGTTCCAAGAACCAGTATAGTTTAGAAAAAGTAATGATTTCTTGCTGAAGTTCCTGCAAGTTAGGTCTTGAAAAACTTCATCTAGTTTTATTTCAACTAAAGTTTGGAGGCAAATAGAACTTCTCAGGGTATCAGACTATTAAACGAATTTTTCATAATCCTTAGCAGGGGATATGACAGCTTTTTCTTTGGCATCTTCTAAACATTTAATTCTTTCAGCTTTGAGATTATTTCTTGTTATAAAAATTTTGAGGGTTTTTTCCTTTTGGAAGTTCCTTCAAAATGTAAATGAAGCATGCCTTATTTGGGGATCAAATGTTATTTTGGATTAAAGCAGTTTTAATCTGTCAAGAATGTTTTTGCTTTGCCAGACCACTTATTACTTGTAATTCTTTTATTTGGGAATTCTAAAATTGTATCCTTATATATACAAGCTAATTTCAATGTGTAAACTCTTCAGTCAATGCTGCAATTTTTGCTCTGATATTTAATACTTGACATCTACCATGCTTTTATATCCCCCCCCC
>JMFS01069654.1:0-50109 GCA_000699545.1 Podiceps cristatus | reverse complement strand
CCTGTCCTGAGCAGCAATCACGGAGCGAAACTGAGAGGGATTTTGGAGTGATCCTGAGCAGCAACCTCAGAACAGCGCTTTCCCCAGCGGCGATCTTGAAATTGCAAGTTCCAGAGACAGCGAGCAAGGGAGGGCAGAACAGACGAATGAAAGCACAAATGAACAGTGTCTGGCCACCCCCAGTTATATACTGGGCATGACGTCTATGGTATGGAATACTTTCCTCAGCCCGTTTGGGTCAACTGTACTGGCTATACCCCTCCCAGCTTTTTGCACCTGCATGTTGGCAAAACCTGGGAAGTTGAAAAACGTTCTTGATCTCTTAGCAACAACTAATAGCATCAGTGTATTATCCACATTCTTTACATAATGAATCCCACACTAAATCCAAAACACAGTAGCTACTGGGAAGAAAATAAGATCCATCCCAGCTGAAATCAGGACAACGTCCCAGCCATGCACAGAGGAACATGCCTCCCCAGCCCTGCATGGGGAAAAATCTGTATCGACATATCTGACTCCTGAGCACATTTCAAGCTGCCAAACACCGGTGCCAAGGAAAAGTGATGGTGAGATCACCTCCAATTTACAAAGGACTGATTGAGATTTCTGAAATCACAAGAATATACCTGAAAGACTAGCAATGGCAGGGCAAGAGGCAGTTACACGGGGCCCCTGTGGTGCAGGAGGACGGTAAAAACTCATTACGAGTTTCCTAGCTCTGAGTACAGCTTGGGGACTGCCTCATGTGTGCAGCATTGCCCCACTCCTGCCTCTATTCACTGGGGCAGCAATGAGGAGAACCACGCTAGCTGTAATAGGAAATCATTCACTTGTTTCCTGCCACCAGCATTATTTATTTTTATTCCATCTTTCTTTTCCTTGGCCTGCACGTGCCCTGGGAAGACATTTCAGGCATAAGGTTTCACCAGGATCCCACCAGTGACTGCTGCAGTACTTCTTTCCCTGTCAGACTTTAATTAGATGGGGCCAATAAACCATAAGTCAAATGGGTGATTTTGCTTTTAATTACATTTTCCAAAAGGTAATAAATAGTTCCATTAAAGCAAACACAAACAGCCAGGCAGTCGCTCGTCAAGCCTGGTGTCACGTCACCCCTTGCAAAAAGCCTCGCTTACTGCTGTGCCAGATTTGGGGAGCCCAGGTTGCTTCTCACAGCCTTCTGCCCCGCTGATGCTCGTCGGGACCTGGTTCATGCCCACAGTGGCTCTGGGTCTGTGGCACTCTGCATTTCAGATGTGGCTGCTCCTCTTTTAACCCACTAAATATTGCACTGGGCACCAAAGATGAAAGAGACACACTTCCCCTTAAAATTTTCACAGGATTGAAGTGGAAATGATGAGTCTCTTGAGCGCTTGGGAAAATCACACCCTTTATGCAAGCTTAGGTATTGCTCTCGCTGGTTATACCATCAGGCGACTTACTGCCTGTCATCCTCTCAATCATTCAAGGGAATTGCAACCTTGTATGATGTCTTTAGGAAACCATCAGCACAGGCACCAGGGCGGGAGGTTACCTCACCTGTCGCTCCTCTTGCAACCTGAAGCTTCGATTTTTTTGCACATGATCCTGAGGTCCCACTTCATAGCCCACATCCATCCATGCTTCTGGATACAGCACTTATAGGTTACATGCTCTCCAAATAGCAAGGAACTAACCTGAGCTTGCTCACATCCCAGCAGCCCGTTCACCTGTCATTAAGTTCATGTCCATATGATACATGAAAGTGCTCTTAGACCCTTCATTGATAAACAAAATTTCATTCATGTATTTTCGTGGCTGTGAAAAAAACCCATTACTCCCCAAGAGATGAATAGACAGAGATCCTAAAAACTAACCCGACAGATGGGAAGCAGTATAATGAAGGAGTTTACTTCTTACAGAGTCTCAAGCTTTCTCCTTGGGCCTCTGAAGAGTTGGAAAACAAGGTCAGTATAAATAATTTTGTATCCCAAAGCTGTTTAATAAAAACATGCCTATGTTTACCAGACTGCTGCTTAGCCGTGTGCTTGCTGACATCTCCCTAATTGGAGAGCAAGAACTTCAGGGTAGCTGCTTCACATCGATCAGAGTTTCTGGCCAGAAAACTAGGTCAGATCCAGTGTCAAACTTGCTGGAATTTTACTTTTTCTATATTAAGAGTCTCCTCTTTGAGCTGACGCGTTGCATTCGAAAATAAATATCAGTAAGTAATGTCAAGTGTGAACTGCAGCCCCCAGGGGAATTCTCCTTAAAAGCTTGGTTAGATCCATATCAGACAAACAGTCCTGCACATGCTTTGTGCTCTTTGGGTAACAGGGACTGTCACCTACAAAATGAAAATGAGCTCACTTCATTTCTGCCACAAGACAGTGGTACTCAAGGATGAAGACTGTGGCCACTCAGTCCAGAGCACAGCCAGACCATATGGCCTGATTGTGCTGATCTTGCAAAAAAGAAATAGGATTTGCACCACGATCCCTGAGCAATGTGAGTCACAGCCCTAAAAAGCTTGAGAAAAACTCAGTCTCTAAGTTTGAAATACAGATATAGTGTCTAAAAACTGAATAAGAATGTCCTATAGGCAGATAGCAGAGAGTACTTGCCATCAGCATCCGTGGATGCTTCCCACTAAAACATCTTTAAATAGCAGCTTCTATTCATTCAGTATCCTACAGGAGAAAACGTAGCTATAATATCCTAATACAAAGGGATTTTATTTTGATCCAAAGTGGCATCTTAATTTCAGAATTAGCAAGTGGCAAGTTGTGTGTCAGATACTGCCCAGATGAAACTTGTCTTAATTTAGAGTTGAAGCCACTGCTGACAAAACATGAATTTTAACCTCGGGAAACCCAAAATCTTCTCAGTTGCCACCAATTTGCATCTTCAAGACCAATGCCAAGCATCTGAGCAGGTCCAGAACTTGCAAACCTGTTGCTGCAGGCTTAGAAGAGGATGCTGTCCTGTCTGGACTCTGTTTCTAAGGACACAGCTGTGCAAAAAGCCAGAAAAGACAATGGGGAAGTCCATGTGTTTTTTCCCATGGGCCTTTCTCTGACATGCCATAAAATAATGACTGCAACTACTGGCTTCCCCGCTGCTTTGGGGCTGTCAGAGCAAGGGAGCATGTCCCAGCCTTGGGAGAAACGGCTTGCACGGATCAGGGAGCTACGCTTTCAGATCCACTCTGGAGCTCTGTGCCACTGACTGTGCACTGAGAACAGCATTTTTGTGACTCATTTATCACCTCTCTCCGCTCCGCCCTGCAAGCCGGCAAAGCGGGGCGCTCCAGGGAGCCTTCCCATTTGCCAGACTGCTGAATTTGACCTACACTGTCCAGGCTTGCCTTGCCACAGGGTCGCAAAACTTGCCCTCCCTCTGCTCACCTCGGTTCCAGATCAGGCTCCAGGGTTGTACTGGAATGATGAATCTACCACAGGAAAGGAGGGGAGGGGAAGAGAGACCTGCATCTCAAATCTGAAGCACCTTGGAAAGGTGTGGAGGAAGGAGGAGCAAGGGGCTGGGGAAGTACCAGAGCTGCATGCCTGGTGCAGGGCAGGGGAGTAGTGCATAAGGATTTTTTTTGGGGGAAGGGACTTGGGACTGATGGATTTTGCTGCAGATATGACAGATTTCTTCTCTAGGTGAGACAGGAAAAAATCCTCCCCCCCCGCTCCACCCAGCTGTCATCCACAGACTAAACACTGGTCATAAAGCTACAGAAACTGTTGGCCAAGATGGAGCAGTCTTGAAAAGGGTTCACAGTCCGAACTTACACATCTTGTCCTCCTCCCTCTTTGCCCTGAGATCCAGTTGACAGCAGCTGATCAACCAACACATTGTTCTTCTCCTTAAAAGTGAAAACCAGCAGCCCTTACCCTCTGCCCTGCCTCTTCACTCCAAAGCAGATCCAAATCTTCAAATAATAGCAAACGGTGGACAACTGCTAGAGCTGGACACTGCCACCAGGGCCACAGCAGCAGCATCCCCCGGCTCCCTGCCTTACACCCAGCTTGCTCTTCCCCTCCTGCTCACCTGTGCGTAACAGGGGAGACGTGTCCCTAAGCCTGGGCTCCTCTTTCTGCCCAAAACATTTCATCCTTTCCACCTAAACAGTTTTTAGGTATCCAAGTAGTTTATAACTACTTGTAACTACAGCTTGTAACTATATACAGCTTATAATTATACAGCTTATGACTATACAGGCAGTTACAACACGCACCTTCAGATCCATCTAGCAATAAGGAAATAAGATTTCAAGGCAAGGCTATCTTCAGTTTCCCTAGGCAATATTATTGCACTTTGGTGTGGCATTTTTGAGTCTTAGTCCATGAAGAAATGTGAGGAGAAAGGCCTTGGAATACAAAAGTACCAAGTTACACACCTGCACAGATTTCTGAAAGGCAGGCATCACCACTATCATCTTTTAAAGGCTATACTATTCAGTTCAAGATCAAATTCCTCAAACAAGGCAAAACCCCCTCATCATTGCCTTCAAAACCAGGGACTGCATGTTCAAAGTGTCAATATAAGCCTTCCCATACAGGTGGTTTCTAGCCACACACCCTACACTTTTACTGCACTATTATTTACTACTAAAAAGTTATTTTTCTTCAGGGCAGCCTTTATCCCCAATATCCTGGCAAAGACTGGAAATTCATGGACAGAGCCAAAGATGCAGCCAAGAAAGTATTTAAACTGAAGGGCTCCAATTCGTGGCTTTCTTTAGCATCTTCACCCTTAAAGAATGACCTGAAAGTGTCTCCATATTTCATAACCATTAGTTACATGTTTGACTAGCTTCAAATCTATGATGTTGTTCAAAATCCAATTATTTTACATATTAGAAGAAAAGAAAATGTGTACAACTCACATTATGCATGAAAACTCATAGTCAAAACTAATTTCTTAGCAGGTTTAAACAGCCTGGTGGGGAGAAAAAAAAGGCATAAAATAGACATCTTGCTTACTCTGTGGCCAGGGGTAAACATTCTTAGCCAACTTTTAACCACCTGTTTCCAAGTTATGTCAAAGGACGACAAAAACGCCCAAATGCCTGAAGTTTACATTTTTGCAGTTAGAACATCGTATTTTTCATTCTTGTTTTATACATCACCTTACTTAGTTGGTCATCCAAATACAGAGCGTCCTTTATCTGTCCAGGAAGGTGCTCCTCCCACAATAAGGGGAAAAGCACCATGAAACTCCAGTTGCAGTGCTACATGGGCACGCAAGACAAAACATTGCAACTGCACAACACGCACATAATCCCCCTTGTAAACAGTTGCAAAAATATATTCATCTTCTGTGTCAGGAAACCTCAAACACTCAGGCTTTGGGGTTATTTCAGACCAGAATCCCGTAGCCTAATAGTGCACACCTTCTAGCACCCACCCAGTCCATGCGTACCCATTTCCCCAGAGCAGATATTTTCTTGCCAAGGGATGGAGAAGGCTTACCTGGCCTCTCACTGTCCCTTTCAGGGATGAGGGGAAAAAAGAGTTGGTCTGGTGTTTCCAGTTGCTGTAGCCAGGAACAGGTGACAATATCCTTTGGTAACTTCCAATGGCAAATCTTTTTTGCTTTGAAAATGCCTTTCTGAGTTTCATCTTAGATGTGTTTCTGTTTTCTGAACCCTAAAGGTCAAGCCTCTTTCCATTCCGTGCATCCTCTGTGCTCGGTAACCGTCGGTTCTTGCCAGCGAAGCAAAGGAAGGCAGAGGAGAGAGTTTCATTTCCAAGATTCTTCATATCCTGCAGAGAAAACACAGTTAATGTTGATAGGAACAGAAACTGCTCTCAAGGGGAAATTCTGTCCTCAACTACATCAGAAAAGAATGAGGGAGCAGGGTTTGACAGCACAAGTAGAAAATCAGGATCATCTGAGTTAGACAGGACTGTTGGCAGCTATTTTTTAACTAGTTTTGATGGCTCTTAGCTATTGTCATACCTGGAACTAAGTCAAATGCATGCTTATCCCACTGTGCAAAGCTATTTCTTTCAGCTTCTATAATAAATCAGGGGCATTAGCAAACTCTTCCACAGGTTGCAGTAAAGAACCAGCCCATATTTAAAATGCACTAACTTCCAGCTGAGATCAATCATGCTCCCTTTTAATTTTCATTGCTTAATTTTAAGCCAGCTAAACTCTCACTTCTTCCAAAACCACTCATGCCAAGCACCGAATTCCCCGGTCACCTTCTGGCCCCAGCGGGATGGCGAGAGCCCTCAGCTCCCTGAACATCCGGCCCCGAACAACTCTAGGATCTCTGAGCATCTGCTCCCCAGGGAACTGGTCTCACCTGGGTTGCCTATACCCATTTTTACTACTTCTGTGGTGAAGTGGATATGCAGTTTTACTTATTTAGAATGACATCCCCCAGACTGATCCTCAAAACCCTCCTGGCTGACCCCAAAGCGCTTCTCTCAATCAATCAGTACAGTTTGGACCTACATGCGCTGCCACCCCAGGGAACCTCCTCCATTCCTACCAGCCATGCGTCCCTCTTGTCGGGAGTGGATGAGCACCCACACTGCCAAGGAGGCTCTCTGGGATTCTCATTGTACATCAGTGTTATCACAGCAATGCCATGATGCTCTTCACTGTAATATCAGAGAGAAACTTAAACAGGAGCAGTGCCTACGAGACACGGGTAGGTGTCCAGTCCATTGATGAGGCCTGGCTGGAGTGTTGTGCTTCATTTTTCATATGTTCAAACCAATATTGTAAACCAATTTCTAGCCAAACTAGTTGTTCAATACATGCTTATTCCTCCTTACAAGTCATGCTGGAGCTGAAACAGTTTATCAGGGCTTCCAGTTAAGTTAGTTTGGAAAGTCTGGGGCAACTCTTTCAGGGAGTTATAAGAATAATTAGTTCTGCGTAAACTTAAAAAAAAAAAAAAAGCAGGAGAGACAAAACAGAATCCTAAAGTTTGCTGTTTCTGCAACGGAGAAAAATGTGTCGTTGGTGATCTAACAGGAGCCATGAATAGTCATGAAAATACCGTGCAATTCTGAAAAATGGTGACTGATACACCTTTAGCTGCTGCTGCAACATGATGATGAACATTTCCCCTTCAGGATGATGGCAACTGTCCTATATTATTGCTCTGACCTGAGTATTTTAAGTGAGTAGAGAAATCTACCGCTCGAAATAAAATCAGACATGAATAGCTGAGGAGCGTCTTGACCTTTTTATGTCCGTTTTTCTGTGAAATTTTGCAAACTTTATTGGAGGCCACTTCCTGCATTCACAGAAAGCTACTTTTCTTCATTAATACCCCAATAAGTCTACAGAACGTCAGAGCCAGAACTACTAAAGAACTGCTTTTAACCATTTCCTTTCAGATAAATGTAATCATCTGCTCAAACTCATTTATCAGAAATCAGCTGAAATCATTTGCCATATCTTCAAGGGCTTTTTCCCCCCAAGGAGCAGCACGATGAACAGTCATGTAACCAACTGCTAACAGTGGGAGATGTGAACTTTGAATAGATTGACTATGTCATTCCAAGTCCTAGCTCCATAGCACTAACTTTAATTGCCAGATGATTTCCACCTGCTCCTCTAAAATTTTGTATGAATATACAGGAGACTTCCACTATGAAGTAGCTTTCAACACCATATGGGAGACTAAGTTATTCCCATTTCAAAGATGAGTTTGTGAGACCAAGAAAAACAGCTTGTTGACACTTGAATATTGACTAGAAGAGCTTGTCTGGATGCTCTTAAGCTGGAAGAAGAAAATGTATTAAGTCAAGCTAAAATAAATCAACTCATTTCAGAATGAATGCTATTCTATTTTGCATTCAGTACTTTAATTCTTATGGATGTGCTTCTAGATATAGGTGAGTCCTAGGGCTCTCAGAGGCCATGGTTACACTTTCCTTGACTTTACCAGGTCAAGCTCTTGAGAAAGAGGCTGAAGGGCTACAGCCTTGAGCCTTACCAGAGCTCCCAAGAGGCTGGTCCCCATAGCAGAAACCTGCACCTGGAGTGGATGGAGATGTTCCCTGTGGTGTGAATGGGTAGGAAGAGCTGCATGTCTCAACACAAGATCACTTTAAGGGACAGTTACCCCAGCTCAACAAAAGGAACAGGAAACCTTCAGTGGGGGAATGATGAGGATGGAGGTATCTTTCATCACACCTCCCTGTAACTTTGCAGTCCTGGGATTTCATCATGCTTGAGATTCACTCCTCCATGTGGCACTTCAATCTTTCAGATTAAGAATTTGAACAAGGTAATTCTCCTTCCTAAAGGAAAACAAACAAACAAAAAACCCCAACCAGCCAAACAAAAAGCAAAAGCTTTCGTTCAATATCTCATTGGTTAAAGTGTTTTCACCAAACACGAGACCTAATTTCAACCTCTGTCTGAAGATCAGATGCACCTTTTCTGCAGATTGAAAGAGCGAAATTGTCACTGAAGACAAACTCATCCAGAAGAAAAGGTGACCTTGAGTCTCATTGAGTGATGGTGGCTGCATAGTAATCTGAATAACCTGAACATAAGCATTCATCATCCAGACAAATTGTTAATGTTTGCAGAAGGGCTGAGAAGCCCAAGGCTGTCAGACCAAACAAGTGAGACTCTGGTGCCCAAATCCCTTTAGGCACTTTTGTACATCTCAGCTGCAGCTTATCATAGAAACAACCTATGGATTGCACTACGGCTTTGCCTAATTCTTCCAGCATTAACACTCTACATTTTAACCACCTGCTTAGCCATCAGCATTGAGGACAATCCCCTTCAGACCTCATTTGTGCATTCTTTGACCACACAGCAGTCTCTCTTGATGGACATGAGACCTTCCCCTTTCTACAAGAGAAAAATGTGATGGGTTTTATTCCAAGAGACTTGAGGCCAGATGCTCCACATATGGCAGAATCCCCAGTCACACCTATCAAGCTTCTCTTCAATTGGCTTTTTATTTTTTTTTAATCAGCATGACATTTACCCAAGCATGGTTTTCCAAACGTGCCTGGACCAAAGTCTGGCCTCTTCAGCATGGCCACAGCCAGAGCCCCAGGGCAGGTAGAAGCAGGCACTGCCACCTTCCCTGCCACATCTGCCTGCTCTGTGCCCAGCCGAGTCTTGAGCAGCTGAAACCTCAGTGAAGACCCCCACAGCTCTTCTCCCAATGGACCTTGGAGAAAAGATCTCCCTTGGTTCAAAGTGATGCACAGTGCTTCAAGCCCTGCTGCCAGCTCACGCACAGGCTCTTCTGCAGTCATGTCCCCCAGCGTCCCTCGGGAAGCCTCCAGTCACGGCAGGGAGCATCATGCTACATTTTACCTTCAATACCTTCAATGCCTGGCTGAAGTCAGACCCCAGCCTTTGCCGCACATGCCTGCAACCACTCCTGTCACAAGACAAGAGTTCTTCAAATCATGCCAAGTCCAAACAAGACAACTTTAATAAAACACTAATGTTAGAAACAAGTGACTCCATTTGGAGCCCAGGTCCTTGATAACCACCTAACGTGTTAGCTCCCTTGCGGGGTCTGTTTTGCATTTCATACACCCAGTGCCGCTGACAAGGTGATTCCATAGCTGTCAGAGCTGGGATCTGACACCCTTGATAAGGCACATCCCCTGGGCATTGTCCTTGTGGACACTTCTCATTGCAGCCGTTCTCATGCTTACTGACAGATGTGGGCCAGCTCAGTGGACACCCCGACTTCACGGGTACAATTTTTGGGGAGAAAACCATGTTCTGGGTATCTAAGGCTTGTTTATCCCTGAGAATCAAGCTTCAGAACAAAACCAAAGTGCTTCTCATCTTTCGCCCCAATTAAAGCTTTTCTCTAAGTGCAGAGGATGCAAACAAGTTGGGGAAACCCCTATTGCCCTTGGTGCTCTGCCAGATTTTCACCCTTGGACTGTCTGGAGAGAGAGCAGAGAGTTATCAGCACCCTGATCTTCCTCTAGCCTGTCAGCCTGGTGCTGTGGTCTTATAATTTAGCACTACACTACTGCTGACATATCTCACATGACACACTGTACAGCCAGGTGCCTCAGTTTCCCCTTCATTGTCACCCATAGATAATCCTCTGAGTGCAAAAGAAGCAGCCGGGGGAGAAACTAGCCAGCAAAGCCCAAGGAAAATGGAGTGGAGGATGCCTGGGAGGAGCAGAGGACAGCAGAGTAGAACACAGCTTGGAAAAACAGAGGAAACCCAGGCAGAGCAGGAAAAACAGAGGAAACCCAGGCAGAGCAGGACCACCAGGATGGCTCCATCACTATCCTTCGTACAGCAGCCAGCCACCACTCCCCCACCCCGGTCAGCACCGCCTTTTGTGCAGAGAGATGCCGTTCACAAAGTCCTCTCAGGCTTTGGCACAAGCTCGCACAGCCGACGCTGGCAAAAGGAGCAGCAGAGGTGCCGCAGGTTAAGTGCCATCCGCGCTTGCCAAATCAAGCTGGGGAAAATTCCTACGGCAACTGCCTTCCACTTTGCTTGGCTCCAGGCAGTGCTATTAGTCTCTCCACTTAATGAGCATTAACCACCGGCACAGAAACAAACACACCAAGCATTTACATACGGCCTCTGAGTCTGACGAGCAATAAACAGATGAGCTAAGCTGCTCTTTACATAAGGATACATTTCACACATCAATGCGGGAGGGAATGCGATTTTTCTGCCACAAAGCATATTCCGTGAGAAATTGCAGGTGTGTTTCTCAAGTCCAGAAAGAATAACAATAATTTTAGAATTCCTGAATTAGGCAAATCATTCATCCATGGGGAAAAAAAAAAATAGAAATAAAAAAATAAAATCCTGCCTGACAAGCTGCCACTTGAAACCAGAGGCAGGTTCTTGACCTAAAAACAGCCCTCACCAGAAAGGTGTCTGAAGGAGTTAAAAGGAAGCTCTTTGGTTTTGGAAAGACTTTTTTTTTTTTTTTTTTTTTTTTTTTTAAAGAAGACAAATCCCATGGATCTTCAAACAAGCTGCATGGCTGATAGGACAATGTAACGCAAGGTGTTCCTGTGGTATGATCAGAAAAGGATTGTTTGCCATCTACTCACGTAGCAGGACAGTTTTTGTCCTGAAGTGCTTGTGAGAGGGTTAGAATATTATTTGGAAGCCTGAAACATCTCAGGGTTGGATTGGAATGCTTCCTTTTTGGCTCCACATAGCAAAACACAAACATATCCGGAAAATCTTGTATCGCCTGAGTTTCATTTCCCCTTTTGCTTCTACACTAGCATCTCCAAAAGCAGGGAAAACACTAGACAGCAAGCAACAACGAGAAATAAAAGCACATAAGGAAGCACATCAACAGGCATCAACTAGGATTTTGTTCAGATCTCTTTTCTTGCATGGTGTATGGAGTCATTTCTTTCATCCTTTTTTTTTTTTTTTTTTTTTTTTGTCAATCAAGTTTTAGAATGACCTTATTCATGTCAAAAACTCCCTTAAATCAACAAGGACTCCTGGTTGGTGCCTGCATCTCTGTGCATACACCAGCACATTAAATTTTTTAAAGCAATAGACGAGGCGATTCCTCGTAGGACCAATTCCCCTACTACTGCTCTGCAATTCAGCAGGGCTGCAAAACCCCAACAGCAACACCTGCTGACGTGGGAAAGACCATCCAGCTTCTAATCTGGTCAGTCTTCACATCGGAGGAGGAAATTCAGCTATCCACTCACCTGCAAAGCCGAGTGCAGGTCCTGTTCGAGGCAGGGTATCTGGAGAGGGTGGTACCCACAGAGGTCGGACTATCTTATTCCATCCTCTGAGACTTGGCATCTGTACATTACCGGATGAGCTACAGCTACGGTACAGATGGACATAGGTAGACATCAAGTTTGCCTGCAGGTAAAAGCAGAGGCTAATCATTAAGTGACACAAAACCCAAGCCTCCGTGGTGGAGGTACACAGCAGATTGTACTGAGTGACAGTAATAATAATTTCTTTACATTTGAGGTCATTTAACCAATTTCAGCTCATTCCTTAGATGATGTGTCTAAATACTGAGAACCTGCTCAAGACTTACAATTACAACAGGGGCTTTAAAACCTTTAAAGTTTTTTCACAAGAAGAGTTTAAACAGTCTTTCTTTGTAGCCCTACTTGTCAACTGGCCACCAATTCATTTGGTGCCAAAATGGGACAGCACTACTAGTCCCATCCCTGGTCTCAGAAAATAGGTGTCCGAGTCACGCACAAGGCACGTTACAGAGATGGTGATCCTAGAGAGATGTGGCACTGACTCCTTGCAGGTCAGGTCCGAGGTGCATTGGGGGCCAGAGGGGAAGAGGATGCTTCAGTGAGATCGGACAACTTCAGCCTCAGATGCCTTTCTGTAACTATAAAATCAAAGGTCTTGAAAAAAACCAAAAAAGTCTTTCTGAGTTTAGCCAAATTCCAACATATTTCAGCCAAAGCCCTGAGCAGACCACGTGAGGAGGAGGAGGGCCACGTCCTGTAACAGGAATCATCACATGTGCTCCACTTCCTCTGCTCTTCTCTGCTCACCAGATCTTTATCATGAGAGATTGCTCATACTGTGCTGTTTCCTCTTCTGTTACGATCTCCTGCACAACAGGGACTTCTCAGAATTTTAATGCTTAATAATATTTTTGACCTTTTCATTAGTCCAGCTTTTGGTTGGCTTTCATGTCAACTTCATCTTTTTTGGGTGGCACACATTGCAAACTGGGCAGAAATGTGCACCAACACCAATTTGTATCAGAAAACACTGCAAAAACAAGGTTAACGTACTCCACAATTAGGTTTCAAAGAATTCAGGAGTTATTACAATTTGGGAAATGACACCACCTTTTTCAAACCAGAAGTGGTGCCAGGTGTATCAGAGATGACTAAGTTTTGAAGAAAAACAAGACATACTACTCATTTATTGGTAAAATTTAAAAAGTTAAATAAAACAGTATTATTAGACATTTCTGGACACTGAGCGTGCACTCTTTCTGCAGCAGAAGCATCAGGCCAACAGCAGCAATACAACTGCTACCTGGTGCCAGGACTTGAACCCCACCGCTTCTCACATCACCCTTTTTGATGTTTCCCAAGGTTTCAGCTTTTATATCTGTTTTCATTCTGTGTTATAATACCCTTATGAAGGATAATCTGAGATCTGACAGCAGTATTTCATGCATCGGCGTATTAAAATGCTTTCTGAGAACCTACCTTCGTTTCTCTTTTGAAATAGACTTTAACCTAAACTAAATTGAGATACATTTATTGATTCCATTAGTATTGATTTATACTGATTCAGGTGTTTATTTGGGAGTAAATAAAGTGAACCAATTTTATTTGGAATACTGCAGCTTTTTAAATGAACCCATTCCACTTGTGGGTGATTTTCTGGCTCTCCTTCCTGCATTCCTCTATGGAGATTTCATACTTGGTCTATTATTTTAATGAGGATAGCAGCGATAGCCATCAATTATCTGATGACAACTGTCTGGCTTAACCCAGCTTGACTTCTGAAGAACCCTTTTTGAACCAGATTTGCCTTCTCTGGGCATTCTCCATTATCTACGTTTTTCTAGAGCTGCTCTGCAAGCATGAGACATGCTTCAGCCAGAGGAAGATACTGCCTTTGGTCAAAATTTACTTCAGTAAACTGGGCTTGAAGTCACACATCAACTGAGTTCAGCAAAGCTTACAGCACAGTGTCTCTGGGGTCTGAGTGGAACCTGCAATGCTCTACATGACTTTCATGGCTGTCTTTCCTCAAACTCCACGCTAATGATCACCATTTTAGCACAACTTACTTCGCTGCTTGTGCATACTGAACCCCAGGCCTCCTGTCTATAGATACAATAAAAAACAGCTGTATACTTCATTACATTGGGAAAGAGAATGGTGAGAAGAGCTGAGAAAGAGAAATGTCCCCATTCTTCCTCGCCCTGAAATAAAAGGATTAAAACTAGCTGCTGTTGCACTATTACATATGTGCAAAGGCCAAGTTGGGTGCCTTTATCTTGTCATCGCTACAAGGGCCTGCTATTCCCCTATGATGTTTCCTCTGGGGTGACAAAAATCTGTTTCAAAATGTTCCCAGCCATGGTTTGAGGCTTCCTTGCTCAGGGTTGGTAGATAAGGCAGCTCCTCATCACTACATGTGCTGCAAGCAGGGAGCGGAGCCCAGCAACTGGCGCCAACCGAAAAAGGAGCTCTCCCCTGATCTTATCCAGCTGGCACGTGCAACACTCTGCCTTGCTCCACGCAAGCATCCTATTTCCTAGAGCCACCGTGATCTTTGCACAAGAAACACATTTTTACTGTGAGGGTGGCACTAGCACAGGTTGCCCAGAGAGGATGCGGAGACTCCATACTTGGAGATACTCAAAACCCAGCTCGGCAACCTGCTGGTGACCCTGCCTGATCAGGGAGTGTGGACGAGATGATCTTTTGAGGTCTCTGCCAACCTCAGCCGTTCTGATTTTCACAAAACTCCAGCTTGACTCAGAGCACAGCTACCAAAACCAACTTTGGCAATGGCACAGAGAAGATAGTTACTCTTTAATATAACTACAATTCACATGGTGTTAATGCCAAATCGTCCCAATCATCCACCAAGAGCTGGGAGTGCTAGATCTCATACAAACTCAGAAAGAAAGATTTGACTCCTTTCCTCTTTCTGCTCCCTTGCGCAGACAAAATTACATTGCAGTATCTGGAGAAGCAATGCTCTGACCAAAGAGCTAACTACACTATTATTACTGTTTAAATTAGATGTCACATGCGGGATATCTTAATTTTACTGGTTCACAGTGCAATTGTTGTGTTTTGTTTTTCCCTCTCTCCGTCCTCCCCAAATGAAGCATAAGGTAGTGCCTTGCGAGTAGAATAATATGGGTATCATCTGGGTGGAGTAAACGATTAGCAATGAATTAATTTTGAAGTGACAGGCAACAGTAAGAACATGGGAGGTGACAAGCAAAAGATCTGTGACACATGGCTGCAGCTCAATATGCCAGCATAATGAAATCATAGATCCACACTGGCTAAGTAAAGCAGCTTTCATTCTTCCCCTCCACCTATGAATGAATGTGGGGAAAAAAACTAATGAAATCAAAGGTGTTGTGGTGAAATTGGCTTTAGGAAGGAAGCAGCGGGAGTAACGGTGACACTTCATACGATTATCACAAGCAATGAAGGTAAATGGAAGAATGCAAAAGGCAGTGTGCCATGCATTAACTGATTTCCTTGCCTGTTTTGCCATTTCCCAAAAGCAGTACCTGGCGACAACCCTTACAAGTTGGATGTACACATGATTACACCCCTTCTTTCCTCTCCTTGGAGCTGAAATTATAAAGTCAACCAACCATCTTGTCACCTGCACCTTGGCAGCCCTCCAACCAGTCCCTTAAACTGGTTTGAGGAGGAAGGGTAAAACCCTTATTTTAGCCCCCACTTCATAACCATGTCTTCAATTGCAGTGTCCATGGCTTCCTCCCAGAATTCTGGGAGGGTCCGGAGTCCCTCACAACTGCCAGAATTTGTATCCTTCCTTGTTTTGCCAGACCATCTAGTGGCAACGCATGAACAGGATCGCCTCTATCACACTGTTGGATTTGTTTGCACGCAGATTCAGGGAGAAGAGCATTTGCTGAGCAATCCCTGCCATGCTGTGTAGAACAGAGGCATTCATTAAAATTAACATCCAGATAGGAAACCGGACTGAATTCTGCTTAACTACATATGTGGTGGCTCTCCAAGAAACTATCTGAATTAACACCAGTCAGCTCCAGCTGATAAAGACATTTTGATAGATAATAATTCACTAGGAAGGGGCTTAAAAGTACCAGCCTAATTCCAAATAGATTAATAAACAAGCTTGCGTTGGCTGTACCTGCCAGTGGGCTGAAACTGAAATTCAAGAGACAAAGCATTCACTGCCTTGACTAGCTATATTCAGTCCTTATCTATTTGTTGAGGCTCAGAAGGCAAGCACCAGTAGATTACTACGCTTGCTAAAATATTGATTTCATAGAAATTGCTTTGGATATGCAAAAGAGATTGTAGAATCATAGAATGACTTGGATTGAAAGGGACCTCTAAAGCCCATCTAGTCCAACCCCCCTGCCATGAGCAGGGCCGTCTGCAACTAGTTCAGGTTGCCCAGAGCCACATCCAACCTGGCCTTGAGTGTATCCAGGAATGGAGCTTCTACCACCTCTCTGGGCAACCTGTTCCAGTGTTTCACCACCCACATTCTAAAGAATTTCTTCCTTATATCTAGTCTATATCTCCTCTCTTTCAGTTTAAAACCATTCCCCCTTGTCCTATCACAGCAGGCTTTACTAAAATGTTTTTCCTCATCTTTGCTATAGGTCCCCCCTTTAAGTATTGATACAGATAACAGGTTTTGTTTTGTTTTTTTAAACAGGTGAAGAAAACAAGGTGACAAGTGACAAATAATATTATTAAAGTTCTGTTCTTTGTTAGGAGATTCTTAAAAATGCTTAAAATCTGATAATTTATATGAACCAAACATACCAGAAATACATTCTTAAAGTTTTGCCCATAGGTAATTTATCAGATGATTAAGAATAGAGATTTCTCTCCTAATTATGTGTGTGTGGAGCACTTTAAGAGTTTTTCACATTAAAAGAAAACTAATATTATTCATGAATCAAGCCTCCCTACCCCCCACCTCAGCTCTGCTAAAAGCAGAAAGTGGGTCAGGAGAGGTGTTACAAGTGATGCTGCAAGACCAGAGATAAGCCATCAGGCAGTTGGAGGGGAAAGCATTTTATCTAGAAGAACAGGCCTGACTTTTGTTCCATCAAGATAAGCACTAGAGCTTCTCTATGTGGGGAAATAGCCCAAAATAGCTGTTGTGGAATACCCCTGACTAAATACCTCCCAAGATAGATACATGGTGCTTTGCACTAAACCCTCTTTCTGGTCCAGTGCACAATGGGATAAGCCAAGTGGTGCAAAAGCTCTAAGGATGATGAATTAGAGGGTAGCCCAAGAGAGCCGCGGTGGGAGAACTATTGTGCTATAAAATCATCATTTGGCTTATTCCGCCGTGATTTTCCCCAGAAAAAGAAACTTCAGGTTAGGGATTCTGGCAGTATGTAAGCTTTGTAGCGTAACGGGGCAAACGACTAAAGATAAAATTGTGGCAGAGGTTGTCTACAGTTTATTCAGCCTAGCTTAGGCTAGGCTGCACAGATCAGCCTGAAATAACAGCAAAAGTTTCCCTGTTAACAGCCTGGGTCTCAGAGAAGTCTCAGCAACGTGGCAGTACATGTGATGAAATGAAGTATGTGGGCAGCGTTGTCGTCATCTGAACTTGGCAGGCAGAAGAGTCAGAGGTCACTAAAATAGCAGCAATTTCACGTAAAGCTGAATGAACTGGCTAGTGAAGTTATCTTCAAAGCCATTCCTTCCTTAAGAGTTTAAGTTTTCTTTTATAACCGAGTGTATACCAAACACAGAAAGTCCTTCACCTTTCATCTGTTACATCAAGTTGTCTCCTAAGAGCAGTTGAAGTGTCTTGTACAGGGTGCATCGCACCACCTTAATCTTAAAAACCTCCTTTCCATCATATATGACCAGCATAAAAATGATATTCTATCGATACTGTTATCACTTTCCCCTTCTCTGAAGAAAACAAAAATCAATGCTCACATATTAAATGGATCACAGCTCATCTCTGTACTGGAGAGTTTTCAATAGGATCTGTGAGTAGGGCATCACCCAGCTGCAGCATTTCTAGCAAGGTCCCATGTAGATCTGGTTTTGACCCAGATCATTTAATATCTTATCAAAAGATCTAACAAAAAACCAGAAAAATAGAGCCGGTAACGTTAACAGATGAGGTAGACCTGTGACAGCACAGTAAAGATTAGGATGTCGGTTAACCAAAGCCATCCAGCTCTCTTAGGCAGCCAGACTCATTTGACCAACACGTGTTTTAGCACATCTCGGCTTCGGATCAGACATCCAAAGACTGGCAATGTTGGTCACATTTGTAAGGAGAGGAGTTGTATTCTGAAAGGCAGCAATTCAGCCAAAGCTTAGAGGTTGGCTAAACAGAGGGTAAAAGTGCAATGCATAATTGTAAGCACTTGCTTCACAAATACTGAAAAGCCATTTGTGGGACCACAAAGATATGTATCTCCATATCTTTATACCTCTGTATATACCCATATATAAGTACACGGGGAATAGCCCCCAGAAGAAGCAGCAAGACAGGTACTGTCATACTGTCTCTAAGCCTGGTATCCGTGCTTTGACAAATAAAGGAGTCAGAATAGCATTACAAAAAATGTATCTTTGGACTTCTGAAAATGCAAAGAAGCTTGGTTTCTTTTTATAATTAGATGATAAAACCATTAGTGCTAGCTAGGACCTATTTTTACTCTGTGCTAGAACACCATCTAGCTCTGAAGGACTTCTAAGAACTAACATAATGCAAATAATCAATATCAACTTGGATTGATTTAAACCTTGCTGTGTTCTAGTGTCTACTGACAACTTCTGTTTCCTTACTGGAAGAAAGAGGGGAAAAGCTGAATGCAAATAAAGAGAATGTTTGACTGAAGAAATTAATTTTTAAAAAGAACTCCCAAGCAAAAGCATTTTAAATGCTTCATCATGGCCACACAGCAGCAGCATAACCCTCAGGATGCACTGCAGGCATCCGAACTGTGAGTTTGCTGCTCGGGAAACGCAACTGTCGCCCAAACACCACACGCTTCTGCCACTTCAGTAAAATGAGAAGCTTTTCAAGCTGGTAGGACTTGTGTTGTTTTCAGGTCAGCCACTGAAACATCTCTTTGATAGATAACAACATACAGAGGTATCCAAGGACAACTATATTCCACACTTTTCATAGTATTTCGGCCAAAATGGTCAAGTGTGGCCGTCAGTTTTGAGTACGCAGCATGCAATACCTAAACTTTAGTTTTCATGGAGGCCATTGACTGATACAAGCCACAGCCTCTGGCACAAGGACTCTACACACCTCAAGGTAACCATCCAAAAAAATAATTGAAAAAACCCTGCAATGACTGGACTCCTACGTGTCTGGATTTATCCATAATTGAGACATAGACCGAACTGACAACTAGAAGTCAAGTTGCACTGACACAGGTGGATGCTGTCTCAAAGTCACCCATTTTGGTGGTTTTAATAGCTCACACCAGAACAGGTCCATACGAGAGGACAGGCACAGATGAGAGCGTATCCATAAGAGCACGCACAACCGGCCAGAGAGCTCAGAGGAGCACTCGCATCTCGCAGAGAAACGGGGTAAATCAGCTTAGCTCCAGTAAGGCTGCTCAGGCCATGCAGATTTGTAGCAGCTGAGGATCTGGTCCTGTAGGCGATGTACCCCCTTCGTGCCTTATACAGCAGCTTGTCCTTCCTAAGGTGGGACCGGTTCAGAAAAGAGTTTTGGAGAGCCAGAGCATGTGTGGTACCGCTGACAGCAGGCTGCCAAAGTGCCTCTTCACAGCTTGTGGGAAAATACAGCTGTGTTTCAGGCATCTCTGCTACAGCGCGCGTGGAACTGAGAACAGCTTGGCAAGTTTGCTCGAGTCCAACAGCAACTGCAGAGCTCTCTTTTGTAGCTTAGTCCTGTTTCTGCACTATCATGAATCACATTCAGTGGCAAACCTTTAAATTTTTTTTTTTTTTTTTTTTTTTAAGTCAGTTATCAAGAGACAGCCAGTGGCAGGCTACTGTAGGAGATGAATTTGAAAAGGGAGGCTGGTCAGATTTTGCAACTAACTGATAAAAACAAATCAACCACAGAAACAAATTCCTCTACTCATTTCAAAGAAGAAGAAAAAAAAAAAAAAAGAGAGAAAGGCTTGAAGCAAGATCTCTTTTTTTTTTTTTTTTTCCCATCTTGGAGATTTCAGGGAGTGCTTTGAATGCTTTATTTTATCAAGGAATAAAAGTCCCTGCTCCTGATAGATTGTAGTGTTCTCTGCCCTGAAGACAGATCAATATTACAGATCACAAATAAAATAGTCAGAAGGATTGAAAACAGGATTTACAACTGAATAGCTACCACACCTACATGAAAATAATAATTTACATTCCTCACCACACCCTATAAACTACACACAGGCAGCCTGAAACAGGAAAAGTAACAAAAATAATGGGAGAGAGCAGCAAATAGTGTCTTGACATTATTTCAACTGATATGAAAACAGGAGTTGAGGGCAGGGAAGTATTTCCTCTTGAAACCAAACAAAATAACCCAGAAACCTTTGGAGGGTTTAGAGTTTCAGGCTTTCTTATTGAGAAAAAAAATCCCCAAATCCTCCCAAACCTATGAAAAGCAGACACTTTCCATAGAGAATGGGTTCATTGAAAAGCAATTTTCTGTTCAAAATCAGTTTTGACAGGGTAGTTTCATCCGGGCTCAGATGTTGGATGCCAGAGGAGCATTTGCCAGGAATAAAAATAGGCATTTAGCTCCGAAGGACTGGATTGCCAGGGTTAAAGACTTCTTCTTGCCTAGGGGAGAGGTTCCTCTGTCCCGAGGATGGCCGGTGACAGATCAGAAGGGATAGAGGTTCACGATTTGTGTGGGAGTCTTGAATAATCTGTTCCTATTTTAATGTGAACATGGGTGGTAACATGGAATTACAGCGTGTGGAGGCGGGCTGGTGTGCATGGATTAATGAAAAAGAATGACATAATATTGAGCATTTATATAGTCTCATTAGAAGGGCTCGGTTTCTCCACTGAGAGAAATCCCTGGGTAATGTCGTATTCTGGGACTCCATCCCTGATCTCTGTAGCAGGAATTAATAGGACACACAGAGACTATTTCACAAGTTTTCCTTTGAAAAGAGCTTTCATTCTTAATCTTAAATTTTAAGCAACCCAAGTACTTACACAGTAATCCTTTCAACTCATATTTCATTGAATCCAGAAGTCATTGTGGCTCCTAAGGTACTCTGCTGTGAAAAAAAAAAAAAAAAATAAACACTGATAATTGCACAGTGGAAATTACGACATGCTTATACAATGCACCAAGAAGAGACAAAAATAAGCACTTTAGGTCAGAGGGGTAAAGCTGGGTTTATTGAGGACTAACTACATTAGGATTGACTAAAAAAAAGAAAAAAAAATCAAGCACATTCAAACTGCAATGCAAGCAAAATTTATTTTTAATCCCTCAATTATTGTGTGTTTTATAATGCAATTTTGAGGGCCTACCATTGCCTCCCATTAACACAGTTCTCTTCTATACTCTGCGGTGTCTTGGTGGGAAATGATTCATTGAAGGGCTGGGGTTTGACATTCGAGCAGAGATGGAGAAAAATGTGCTTTGATTCACCACATTTTAAAGACACAAATTCCCCCTCAGATGAAGATTTAGTAATTTCTTCAAAGTACTGCATAAAAATAGAAATATTAGCACTACAGAAGTGAAAGCCAGGAACCAACACTTGGTCTTTATTAACTGGGAAAACTATATTGGTTTTGGTAAAGTTGCAGAAGGCACTTGTCAGAACGTACCCCTCAAAATTCACTTGTGGTGTCACTGCCTGTTGGTGACAAGGGGAATTTCAGTTTAGCGCCAAGGTGCTGGGCTAGCAGGTCAGTAATATGTTGCCTACCTGGCTACTAGACTGATCCGGCCAATCAACATGAAGGGTGATGCTGCAGTTTAAAAGAGCAGTAACCTCCCATAGACCAAATTAAGACTTGAGGATGACAGCAAACACAGACACTGGTCACTGAAATAATTTTTAAGCCTCTGTGGCTATAGAGCAGGAAAAGTCTATTTTCAGAGTGAGAGTTTCCCAGCAGAAGTGACGCGGGGGAAGGATTAGACATGATTCCCTGTTGCCTAGATAGAACTGAACGGGTGAGATCAACCTGCCCTTTGCTTGCAGGTGCTGACAGGGTGATCTAGAGAAAAAGGCGATGGTACACTGTGGCGTGACTCTCACCCAGACACTTCAACAAGCACAAACAACAAAGTGATCCTGAATCACAGTCAGGAGATTTCCAAGAGTCTCTTCCTTAATAACATGAGGCCATGCACAGAACCTCAATTCAGACTCAGGAGCCTGAATAATTATCAGTTATTTAGTTTCTGCTTACGAGCTCTCCCCTTGTCTTCTCAGACCCTTAGCTGAAGTCAATGAAAAGAGCATCACCATCTCCATTAAGTTTTGGGACAGGACCTCGAGTCAGTCAAGGCAGCCATTTCTGTGGCACAATGTGATTTCTCCTCTATGCATTAAATATTTGGACTGTTCCATTAGCTGAACCTTGGGTCTTTTTGAAGCAAAACCAGTAATCTGGCAATCCTGAGCAAAGGAAAACAGAGGAAATTCTGTTCATCAGACAGAAGCATTCCTCGCAGACAGCATACATCAAACATGACTTACAGGAAGATTAAGTTTTATTCAGATGATATCTGAAGGAATTTCCATTCTCTTGTCAATGATGAACACTTTTATTATGGGGAGAGGCTGGTTAATCTTTAACCAAGAATTTACAAGAGATTCTTAAAACAAACAACAAACAACTTCATGAAATCTTCTTTTTATTCTGACGAGTTTGTACCATGAACGCTACCAGATTGATTGCTGCGTTATGAAAGAAAACAAGATAAGCGATGTGAACTACCCAGTAAATACCTACTGGGAAGATCACCTTTGGATACGACAAAGGGGAACTCAGCCAAAAACCCATGCTGAGGGAAGGGTTCAAAGGAATTATTTATGTGGTCCGAGTGTTTTCCAGAAAAAGTTGGACCTTGGGCCACAAACTCCTTCAAAAAACATGGTAGACCAAGTGGCAGGTGACCAATGCCACCATTTTACATAGTAGGACATGAGGGGAAATACTTCTCTAACTTCATGCTGAAACTGATGAAAAGAATGTCCTTAGCTTCAATGAGTATTAAAAGTGGATCTGTGCCCAATTCGCCAGTCTCATAACCCATACTCGTAACCCCAACTCAAAATGTATTCAGTCTCTCTAGTTAGTTAAAAGGATTTGTTCTCAGGTAGAAATACAATTCCTTTGAGGTGCCAAATTGCCATGTGTCTTTCCTCCTGCAAGGAAAAAAAAAAAAGTATGGATACACCAGTATTTCCAGAAAGCTTGAATGGAAAACCCTTTCATGTCAGAAGTTTATTTTTATTGGTAAAATATTAAATAATATACAGAATTAAAAACTGCACTTACACTTCTGAGAAGAAATAATTCTTGGACAAATTATATGCTTGTTCCTGAGATTCCCTACATTTATTCCAGTAGCTGTGCACTCAAGACAGTACAAACCTTTATAATATAATCCTTTTCACAAAGTATTACAAAGTTTCTGCAGCTTCTTTTATTTATACACACATACAGACTCACACTCTCACATGGCTGTACAACACTCACACATGTACAGAGTACATACATACAGATGTGGAACCATATGTATACGTGTATACTAAGAAGAAAAAAAAAGAAACCAACAAAAAAACCAGACAAAAAAAAACAAAACCAAAAAAACCCCCAAAACAACAATAAAACAA
This sequence comes from Podiceps cristatus, assembly GCA_000699545.1. NCBI lineage: Eukaryota > Metazoa > Chordata > Aves > Podicipediformes > Podicipedidae > Podiceps > Podiceps cristatus. The sequence continues at coordinate 26,600 of JMFS01069654.1, read as the reverse complement.
AACCCAAGTCCCATAGTTCAGTCTATAGTGGCAAAACTTTTTTAGCAGGGGGATACAGGTTTACACTAGGGTTGCTCACATGCACCATTGTCATAGTGATGATTTCTGAACTCCTTTTTAAAAATCCTGTTCCAATGACCACGTAAAGTAATGGGACAGTTCCCAGTGTCTTCACTGGCTCTTGGAATAAACTCTGATTAAAAAAACCCCAAAACCCCCCCCCCCCCCCAGCAACACAATACTTTTTATTTAAAAGATTCCTCAATTTGAGCTCAGAACATGTGTCACAGAAATAAAAAAAAATCGTAGCCTGGGACAAAAGTGGTCATTTGCCAGATTATTCACCCAGCTTTCTTGAGGAAAACAGCACTAAAGCGGGCAGAATGCAACTCCGTATGAGTTGGGGAAGATGCCATGACAAATAGGTCAGACCCCATAGCCTGAAATTACACTTGCAACATGGTGTGTGCTTTGCTATGATCCCACTGCTGCGGTGCAGCCCCCCTTTGTGGGGGGACCTGAATGACCTACATGAAGTTAACAGAATTTGGCCCTAGGAGCATGAGAGCCTGTGGGCAACCATGACAGTCACCCATCGAATGCATTTTACTTCTTGAACTCAAACAGAAGAGTCTGGGAAACAATTTTGGCAATGAGTAAGAACGGGATAGTCTCCTCACCTTTGTTATGATAAAAAAGGAATATCTTAAATACAAATTTAAAAGACAAAAGTGGCTACTGTGCATGCGCAGTAACTGCCTTTCAAAGAAATCTCGATGGGATTTTTCTTATTAAGTACCTAAATACATATTTACAGAACAGCGACTTCAGTCTACTGGGGAGTGGGGGGAAGGCATTAAAAATACACTATATATAAATATGTATGACATGTGAAACAAGTCCCATCTAAACTGATGTAAGACAAGGACAACTCTAAAGAAGCTTTTCTGGTCTCTCAGGTAGATAAAGGACGTGAGTCCTGTAATTCTTACGCAGGCAAACCTCTCCCATTAGAGTAAATGGCAGTTTTGCCCTAGCTAAGAGATTAGGCCTAATCCAAAATCCATCATCAAAGTGAACAAGAGTCTCCACTGCGCGGGTTTTGGATCAGACCAAAAGATTTTTTGTTTTGTTATTTTTAATAAACATCAGTATTAAGTGCTCTTCTTAAAAAGAAAGCTGCAATCGTAAAAGAAAAGGAAGGAAGAGGCAAGAACAGGTATGTCCTTAATTCATACACTGGATGTGTTTCGACATCAAATAAAAGCAGGAGTTAGGGCATGGGCTCTAGACTTAGCTTACAGTTTCTCACTTTTTGTCAGTCACATTCTTAATTTAAGTAGTTACTTGAACCTTATCTTTGAATGCATTTAAGACACAGCATTTTGTTTCACTGATTTGTGTGGACTAAGGAAAGAAAAAAGAAACAATTGTACATTAATAAGACGTCAGGGAAAGTATTGCACTTTTAACAGAAAAATAACCCCAAAAGGTGGTTTTGTTGGTGATTTTTTTTTTTAAACTAATATAAGCAAATCATCCATGTCTGCAGTGAGCATGTTTAGAAAGCAGGATCTAAGAATGAAGCATAAGTAGTAAATCTGGGGTTGGTAACCCCCACCCTGGAATACAACAGTAGTAAAACTTTTTTTAAAGCATTTTCTTCCAACAGGAAAAAAAAAAAGTCTTTTCACTTTACAATTTTTACAATTTTAAATCTTTCTAAACATTTGCATTAAAAGTTTCCAGTTTCTCATAAAAAGATATACATTTTAGGAAAAAAAAAATACAACCAGAAAATAAAACGAACTAAAAAGGAAGGCAAATATACAGTATTATAATTACATCACTGTGGAGTCATCTCGGAAGGTACCCTAGATCTTTAAAGTGTTAGAAAGAGTACGTACCTTAGTTTTTCTCAAATCAACTATCTTTTTTTTTTTTTTTTCCTGTTTTTAATATAAAACTACACTTGAGTACAAAAATATGTAAACAGACTGTACAGCCAACGAACAAAACCCAAAAAAAACCCCCAACCAAACAAAAAAACCCAACCCCTCAAACCCCTAGACAGCCCAAAGCTACAGGAGATAAGAGCAGGCCCAGACTTAAAGCTCAGAGAATGAAAAGGAGGAGAGAGAAAGAGAAAACCATTGAACGCCAGAGGAGACTGCTACATGGCAGAGGAACTGAACATGTTCAAGCTCTGAGGACACTTGACAATTAGTCAAATAACTGATCACAGTTTCGGAATCTGAACGACTACAAAAGTAACCAAAAAGTCCTTCCCATGTTACAGTGTGTTCAGGAATGAACATCCATTTCCAGTAAGTAATGTCAAATCCCAGTAAGTGCATAGTAGGGGATTCAGTGACCTCTACCCCTTCAAGAAGCTTTTCTTATTTGATGTCACTTGAGGTAAACCTAAACGGCCCAATTTACTGCAAACTGGCCTCATCGTGCCAATAACAGCATCATGCTCTCCACTACGCCTTGTGGGAGGCGTCCGTATTTTATCCGTGATTGATAAAGCAGACTAGAGGCTACCAGTATTCATGTACCGCTGAGTGCAAGGGATTAAGGCTACTACACAAATGTAAGCGAACACATCTTCATCACAGAGCCCTGCTGCCGAGTGCTGATGACAGAGACCTAGCCAGAGCTTCACCAACTAGCAAATAAGGCCCCGATCTCACAAATAATGGTAATTATTATACACACGGTTAACTGCAAAGCTCCTGTGCACTTCCAGATCTAATTGAAGGGATGGCAGGAGGCTAATTGTGCTCAAATGTTTTCTTGGGCTGCAGTGCAGTTGCTGAAATCAATACCCACTGCAGGAAGGAAACATCAGCCCGAGCTCTGGGTCAAGCTGCTCCCTTTCTCCCAACAAAGTACACATCATACAAGCCCCTCTCAAGACATGATCTGATTAACTTTGTCATCATTCACTCTTAAAATACTTCACGTACTGCCAGTAAATACATCACAGTAAATTTTTTAGAAACTGTAAGTAATATTAGGTTTTACTACAGCAATGTAAGTCTTTGTTGAAATGGTCATTCCCCTCCACATATTAATAAGGTCCCATAATTTGTATGTAAAGGAAAAGATTTTACAGAAGGAACGAGCATGGGCAGTTATCCTCCCAAATGAAGATCCACATGAGCATACCGATAACCACCTTTCCAAAAGCTGGAAGCAAACAGGAACAGGGAATGCTTGTCTGCATATTCAACTGAAAAGCTAAATGATTTAAATAAATATAATTTTTATTGTTATCTTGGCCTACTAAGTGTGCAGCATGGCAAGATATCAGCATACCACCTCTGCCTGACTGTCCTGCGTTCACTTCAGAGCCTCAGGGGAAGAGATTGACAGAAATCCACGCTTCCAGGCATGGCTGTAGGAGCCAAAATTAGAAACCACGGATGTTCTCCTTGGCCTATACTTCAGGAGACCTCTTAATGGGACAAAAGAGAATATATTTACTAGGAAGGAAATTCTGCTTCTTTTCTACCCAATTCCTAATTCCTCCTCCCACATACTCTCTGTGAGTGCTGTGGCCCTGAGCCCAGCAGAGAGGTGCCGCTGGGCTCAGGGTCTGACTGAAAGCTGCTGGGCTAGCACTCTCCCTTGCCTCAGCTGGCAGGCTTCAGGCCGTGCCCATGCCGGCACACTTCAGTGCTGCACCCGTGCAGGGTAAATAACTAGATCTGAAACTAGGTCACCAACCTGCCAGGAAAGTACCGAAACAACATTGCGCTTTTCAAAGTGTTCCAGCTAAATAAGCCCCCATAACATCTCCTGGGCTTCTCTCGTCTCTACATCAATTATTAGGGTGGCAGCACCATGGCAGTCAAACTTGCAAACCATTTCCAAAGGACTTTTGTTCTTACCGGATTCCTTTTTCCAGGTGGAAAAAAACTTGTGCAAAATAGCAGATGCTTTAAAGTCTGCTCCCGTTCCTCAATGGGAACTCAAAAGCACAGCAAAGTCCATTTTCAAACAGGCTTTACTTAAAGCTGTGGAGAGGGAGAAACAGGAGATGGGTGCCCTGGCACGGTGCAGCTGGGGGATTTGCAGCTCGTCTCAGTGCTGCTCTGGGGACACGGTGTTGGTTGGGACCAGCTCCGAGACCAGCTCTGGCTGGATAGCTGGAATGCACTTTGCTAGGATAATTTTCAGCCCTTCCCACTCCCAAAAGCCAGCTGACTCCAGGAAGCTCACAGCCAAGTACGGAGATGGTCCTCTCCTCGGGTCAAGCTGCCAAGGAGGGTGCAGAAGGGGAGGGAGAGGGATCTGCCTCGCTACACCATAGGAGAAGGGGTGTTTACTTTGGGTTAGTTTTTGTCGTGCATTCTGAAAGGATACAGTAGGATATCACGAATGACACCATGAACTTTCAAAATGCATTTGAAAAAGGCACATATACAATCAAGCATATATCTAATGATATGATACTATATATATAAATATACTTTCTCAAAAGCTCCAGTTGCCCTAGAAAACGGGCCATCACTAACATCCATTTTTGTTTTTAAATGACACTAAGCCAAACTAAGATGCAAATTTCTAGCATCAAAGCCATTTTCACTGCGCTTTTCCTGAAGTCCCACACTGAGTTTAGGTGACTCAGGTACAGTCCAGCCTCCCTTCTCCCTCCTCATTACATTACAATGCACAGTGAGAGTGACGCAAAAAAGTATTATCTAGTGAAGGAACTATATTACTGCAGCTTCTGTCTGTAGCAGAAATAAGCACCTTTCCCTAAGTTATCTCCAAAGTTTCTTTCTGGAAGGAGTGTCTGTTGTCTGGCTTCTTTCAATGAGGCTTCCCCCCCCCTTTTCCCCCCCCCCCAAATATGAAAAAGCCAGCTCAGGACCCAGGCAACAGTAGTAATGTCCTTAATAGCCCAGTTTTGAAGGATTTGGTTTAATTAATGGTCTCCTCTTCTGCCTGACAGCCCCAATTTAGAAACTCCCTTGTAAGCAGAAAGAAATTTGGAAGCTCTTAGAATTGAGAATTTCTTTGCCTTTTACTCAGTATACTTTAGTTCCACAAGGTTATTTTGTGAGCTGTGTTCTCACACTGTAGAAACTACTACCACTACATAATTGGGCCAATTAACAAATTTAGATTCTTTCTCCCTAATACAGACCAATAGAGGTTAATACCTAGACACCTTTCACATCACATCATAGATGGAAGCACTTTTTAAGGAGAATAAAATTGTTTTAATCCCATAAATTACCAAGTAAAGAGCTGGCTTTACTGAAAAATGCTATATATTTTGATGGGCACTCCTAACTGATTGCAAAGAGAGTGGCTGTAAAATTCATTGGCCATAACAGCAGATATATAGATAATGACCTTTGCTCCAAGAACATGGATCGTACCAAGAGCAGAATAAGCAGTCATACTTCTGTTTCAATTAATAGGCTTGTAATACTCTAAATTGAGTCAGAATCTTGCCATTTTTGATGTAAAAAGAAGTGAAAGGGTTTACTGGCAGGGATGTGTCCAGAAATGGTGCTTTTTTTAAATGAAAATGAGGAATGCTCACAGAAAGCCAATTCTAAATTTGCAAATGCATGTTTTTAACTGGAAACCCAATTCCAAGAATTTCAAGGAGTCCAATAAAAATCAGCCAGGTTCGATTTCTGACACCAAATACTTAGAACAAAGGGATCTGCAGGCCAAGGATTATCTACTGAAATTCCTAGTACACAGTGAATGACTAATGAACTCAACAAAACTCAAGAGCTTTTCTTAGAAATCTGTAGAGAGCAAGCAAAGGGAAAAAAAAAAAAAATCTCCGAGGCCCCATTTTGCTCACTTCCATGTAAGGGCAAACTCCTTTATATAAAACCCTCCAATAAATTTCAGTAGGAAGTGAATGCTAAAATAAATGCTAGTCCAAAACTTTGTTCAAAATTTGAACTAGAATTTAATCTTTCTCATTTCCCCAGCTCTAGGATGAAAAACTTCACCAAGTGTTCACAAAGGGACATTGATAATAAAAATTAATGTAACCCCTCAACTTCTTGCTCTCCAAAACCCACATTTTTTGGAGGCTAACTAAACCACCATCTCCCCAGTTCTCTGTTTCTGTGATACCACAACATGGCAGTGCTCACATACAGATCTCACACATTACTATTGGAACAAGAAGCTGGGCTTGACTGAAGCCAGCTACAAAACCACTGAGCCTCCCCATCTGATTTTCAACCATCTACAGAACCCACACTACAGGAGGTATCAATGAATCATCAATGAATGAAAGTGCCCACTGACGAACTGCAGATTTAATTGCAGCAAACTTCTTTGTGGATACACAAGAAATTCTCTGCCTTCTTCATATTCTGGTGCTTTCCCAAATACAAGCATAACTTTTTAACACTTTTTCCCTAGTGCTAACTATTCCAAGAAATCATAGTGCCTGCTCTTTCCACTGACCACAGAGGGGAGAACAGAGTGTTGTCCCCTAGACACTGAAAAGGCATTGCCGGCAACCCTGGCACTTGTCTTTCTGGAGGCCCATGCAGGCCTAGTAACCTTCAGGCCCAACACCTTTCCCTTTGCACATTGTTCTTAAAGCATCTTTCCTCCAGTAATATTTTTTTAATGGCATGCTGTAAAAGCAACCCCCCTTTTCTGAATTTTCAAGTACATCCTGATGCAGAACATGGCCAGCTGCCTCCTCAGCCAACCTTCATAGCTGCAGAGAATCAGCCATACAGGATAAAAGCGATGCCCTCCAGCATCTCCCCCTTTTTCTCCTGCACAAACTCCTTTGATTGCACCAAGCACAAGAACATGAGAATGGTCTGGAGGATGGCGGCTGTTCATTTGCTTGAGTTTCCCCCTGCATTAGGACGAAGAAAGGGGGAGGGGGAGGAACCCAATGACATTAAGAACAATGTTGGGAATAGGTCTTTAAATCTGTCTCTCCAAAGCCCATATATTCCCAGCCTTGATAGCTCTCACATTACACAAGATGACATTTCTCTCCATATTGTATTATAATTAATAGGCTACTGCAAGACTTTACCAGCTCCTACTTAATAGCATTTCAGTGCTGGGAAGCAGTCATCAGGTAATCTGGCCATGATCTACTGTATCCTTTCTAAACACAGGTTCTAGCTGCCAAGAATGTCACCATAAAAAGATTTCAATCAATACCACTCAGCTTCTACTTTCAAACGCTCCAGGTCTAGGAAGAGAAGAAGAAAAAAAACCAGTACCCTCAAAAACAAACTAGCATAAGCATCAAGTATGCAGATTGAAGTGAGCAGATGGGAATTCATTATGGCCTGATCTTGCTCTTACTTTTATACTTTAGTAACTTTATACTTTGGAAAAGGTCTCACCAAGCACACGGAGGCCGCATGCATGGAGGGGGTTAAACCCATACAGATCTTTCCATTCTCAAGCTGTGCTCTTGTTGCCAAACAACAACATTTCAATTGTGATTGGTACAAACAGTTGGGTTTCAACGGCAATCTGTCACCTAAGTTTAAGCCCAGTTTTTACTGATGCAACCTGCAACTTGCTGGGTGGTTGCTGGCTTTGTTATTTATTGGGAGAGAAAGAAAAGAAACAAAAGAGATTGGTGGGTTTTTTTTTTTTTCCTTGTCCAGTCTGTAGTTCAAACACTTGCTCTGGAGTTTGTTTTTCCCTACAGTAAAATTAATAAATTAGGTATAGAAATGAAATCTGCAAATCTAAATCAAAGCACAGCTCCCCCATCTCCATGTATCACTTTCTACATAAGTAGGGAAGGTCATATGCAATCTGTTTATCGGCAGGGCTTCTTTCTCTCCAAGAGCAAAGGCTATCCAGCAAAACTTGCAACTCCACTCCTAAATTAAAGGAGAATTGATGACTTAAAACCAAAAGGAAGTCACTGGTTCAGCAAATAAGATGCCAACAAGAGAAAAAACGGTCAAGGCTCGGATCTTGATGTAGCTGAAGTAGCTGGGGTAGTTCCATTAAATTCAATGGAGCTAAGAGGATTCATGCTGGCCAGGGACCTGGCTCCTAGCATTTTCCCAGCTGCAAGTCTTAGTTCAGGCTGTTGCCAAGAGTTTAACACTGTGATAATAGAATGAGAAAGTATTTATATAGGTATATGTAGATATATAATTATATTTAAAGAACACTTTGCTACTAGTACTTTTGTCATTTTAAAATCCATAATTTTAAAACAAAATTATTTCAAAAGAGCAGCAGAACCTCTTGAGTAAACTACAGACTCTCTCACCCACTCCTAGGCCACTTACTGTCCTAGAAGCAAGTTTCAATGTTACTTCTAAATGCTATTTCTTAAAACATAGGGTGCAACTAAGTAAGGCTCCCAAGGGTCTCTAAGAAGCCAGTGAGTCAACACATAGGCATGGAGTAACAGCAAATCAACAACTCTAAAAAAGGTGCTTCATAAGTTAAGGAAAATAAAAATACAAAGCCTCAGACTTACCACAGAAGGCCCTCAGACTTATGAAACTAAACTGCTGTAATGTGGTACAGTGTTATGACATACTTTTTTTTTTTCCTTTTTCTTTTTTCCTTTTTCTTGGTTTTGTTTTTAATACATTCTAGAGGGGCAATACACACTGAACCTGGGAAAACAGCTCACCCTAGAAAGTAATTTTGAAAGGAATATCAACTTTAATTCATGTTCCTAAATCCCTGACAGTTTTGCTTTAAAAATAATTGTTCATTCTGCAGAATAAAGCTCCCCCCTCTCCTCCAGCCATCGAAATCCCACACCGTATCTACATGTTTGAAAAGGGCTCTCCTCCAAGATGTTTCTACCTATTCCTCTGAAATTGTAAATGAGTGGCATCTTGTCAGGATTTTAAAGCACCTAGCAGGGCTGAGCAATATCCCAAATCAGGACATGATGTACAGCTGACTGAGACAGAAACGGACTGCCTTTCAATTCCCACAGAAAGCAAGTCAGGTCACTCACCAAAAACTGACAGCAACAACAAACCCCTCTTTTACCCCTTCCCTTCCTTCTTTCCATTATTAAGCTGGGCAGAGCAAATGAGGTTGGGTCCACAAAAAATAAGGTTAATAATAATAATTAAACAGCAACAACAACAACAGCAACAACAAAATAGGCGTCTCAAAGTCTGAGGAAAAGTGGGATTGTAAGTGCAGTATTTCTTCATGTGCAGTTCTTCTACTTCATAAGAGTCCCCTTTGGATGAGAAGGCCTAGTGGAATGTGTGCTCCCCTCGAACGATGTGCGATGAGAACTCATAGCGGTCCTGGCTTCGGTAGCCACAGATGTTGCACTCTAGCGGGTCCCGGTAGCCATGGCAGCCCATGTGGATGGTGTACATGACATGGTCCAGGAAAAGGACGCGACAGTGCTCACACTTGAAAGCCCTAATCTGCTCCCCTTCTCCGTTGATGACCTTGTAGATATCCTTTAAAGAGCCCTTAGAAGCTTTTGTGGCATCCAAAGCCTTGGCGTCCTCCTTCATGTAAGCTGGGCTTGGCTTTCTCTTGGGATTTAAGGCAGAGTTTCCTTGGTAGGACTGGCGGTCTTCGTGGCTGCTCTCTGAGTCAGTAGAATCCAGGCAGCTATTGCTGGGGGAGCCCTCTCGATCCTGGGTTCGACTCTTTGGTCTGATGAGGGAGATCGGGCCATCCATGTTGTTCTCATGACTGTCAGCTGTTTCCCTGCTAATGGGCCTTTCTATCCTGTTAGGATGGTAGACCTGAGCATAAGCTGAGCTGATGACCGGGGCCACCTCTGCAATTGTGCTTGGCGTGTGCTGCATCAAGGGGTGAAGTGCCTCAGCTCCAAGGTAGGTGATTGCATTGTTGATGGCTTGGTCCATCATGTGAGACTGCATCAGCTCAGCCTCCTTCTCATAGGTTAGGTTCATATCAAAGGGAATATCTGGATACCCAAATCTCATGAGCTTTTCACCTAAGAGACAAGAGCAAATGAATGAGAAAAATCAATGTAAACACTCCAAGGTTTCACTGTAAAAGGGGTGGGGAGGGACAGAAAACCCCTGACTTGGGGTGAAACTCACTCCAGAGTCCAAACTTAGCCTTATTCTACTTGTTTACTGACCTCCTACAAAGTATCTGTCCTGAGATGGGTAAAACGAGAACCTCACCAACAGCTTTTTTTTTTTTTTTTTAATTCCATGTGAAGCATGTGGCTGCAGCGACCTCCAGACCGATTCCAAAACTTCCACTGAGACTGACTGTGCTTCAAGTTAGGGAACACATGTTAACTGGCAGAAAATGGGATTGAACCACTGAGGTCAATGAAGCATTGCTGTTTATACTATCAGACAAACTCTCCCCAAATTAGAGGAGGGAGTAACACATGTCACCCACACTCCAAGGAGCCTCATACGTACCTTATGACAGGGCTGCATAGTGAGGGATCTAACAATGGGTACAGGGGGCTGGTATGGTGGCACCTTTAGAGCCACAGTATGTAACTCCTTCAACCAGCAGAATAAATACAGAATGACTGCACATGGCCACAGAACACAGCAAGTAACAGGTGCACTGGAGGCCAACCTGCCGTCTGGGGTTCAGGCTACAGTATCTTTGTAGTACTGCCCCCACGTCCATGTGTCCCGTCCCTGACACCCACACCCCCCCAAAGAGATCCTATCTCAATGTTTTGGACTTAGAAAAAAAAAAAAGACAAACATGCACACACACCCAGGGTCTATTTAGGCAAGAAAACAAAATAGAGAAACCGCATGTATAGTTTAGTTCCATTTGGTAAAAGGCAAAAGCAACTTTCATTAACACAGGATAAATAAATACATAACGATGATGAAGCTGGCTGATTCATCACTACGTGAATCCAAATTCACATCCTCATAACCTTTTTAATCAGTGGCATTATAGATATGTGAAACCAGAAACACATGCTGGTAAATGAGGCTAGGCACAGGGCACATTGCATATCGCAGCTCTCCTTTGAAGTCAACAAATTTACCACTACTTACATCAGGACTCAGCTCAGCAGCACTGCTTTTCCAGTGATGGCTTTAGAGTGTCAGTACAGGGAAAGTTCATATAATAACTCTTTTTAAATAGAAAAGGTTACATGTAGAACTATATGTGTAAGATACAAGATATATATAGAATCATAGAATGTTTTGGCTTGGAAGGGACCGCTAGCGGTCATCTAGTCCACCCCCCTGCAGTGAGCAGGGACACCATTACCCAGATCAGGTTGCTCAGAGCCCCGTCCAACCTGGGCTTGAATGTTTCCAGGGATGGGGCCTCCACCACCTCTCGGGGCAACCCCTTCCAGTGCTTCACCACCCTCATTGTAAAAAATTTTTTCCTTACATCTAATCTAAACCTACCCTGTTTCAGCTTGAAACCATTACCCCTTGTCCTATCACCATTGTCCCTACTGAAAAGATTCTCACTTGCTCATATGTGTTCACATACACAAATATTAGCAAGCTGTTGACGGTTAACTTTTTAAGCTGATTTTACAGCTAAGTCTGATAAATAATTTTGGATGGTTTTCATTCTCTTGTTGCTTTTCACTGCCTTGGTACATAAAACCAGGCTTTTTTTCAATAGTGTAAGTTAATAAATTCAAGGAGTCACTATATCCAACTGGTTTGGCTATCCAAGAATTAAAGAACTCAAGAATCTTCTACCACCTTTTGCCAAAATTGCTTGGAACAAAATGTGTATAAACCACCATAAGAAAGAAACAGAACTGTAATCCCAAATCCCTTCCAAATAGCATTAGTGCATTTCAACATAGCTATCACTCAGCATTTTATTTTTGACTATAATAATTCATTCCACTTAGTGCGGCTTATCTTAAAGGGATAAATAATTTTACATTACCCATGGAACAATCAGGTTATCCTTGGAGATGATGCATCACTTCTGGTTGGGAACTTAGCCCTGATAAGCAAGGTAATTAAATGGAAGCCCAAAGTGAAGCAGTAATTATTCCTGCTCTCTTCAGCAATACTGCTCACATACTTCTGATTACATTCCACTTAGTGCGGCTTATCTTAAAGGGATAAATAATTTTACATTACCCATGGAACAATCAGGTTATCCTTGGAGATGATGCATCACTTCTGGTTGGGAACTTAGCCCTGATAAGCAAGGTAATTAAATGGAAGCCCAAAGTGAAGCAGTAATTATTCCTGCTCTCTTCAGCAATACTGCTCACATACTTCTGATTAGACACCATGTCCTACAGTTGGCTACATGGTGCGTATAACTTACTAAAAGAAAGCATAATGTAGAAAACTGTTCCTTTGTTACACATTAGACATTTGGAGAAAAATAGGGAAGGGAGGTGCTACAACAATGGCCTTTATAATCTAACATGACCCAGGGATGAATCTTGCCATCAAACATCCTCTTTTCAGTATTTCTGACATGGGCTGGCCATCTTGCTGTCTGCGATGGCTGTCCTGCTGCTGACAGGACGGACAACTCTTTAACGGGAAGTGGCTCCAGCCTCACTTGAAATTGAGCAGCTCAAACTTGAAATTGAGCAGCTCCGGGAGGACATGGTTGGCACGGTGGGAAGAAAGAAATGAAAATGGAAAACTCCATTGGTCCCTGTCACCTGCTCTGCCCACCTGTATTGTTCCTGTGTTTGAATAAAGAACTGGACCCAGTGAGACTTTGAACCAGCCTCCAAACATGCTGTCAATCTTTTGTAGGCTATATAGATCAAGAAATAATACAGACTATTTGGAAAAATGATGTAAACCTTATTTTGATTCTTTTTATCTCCCACATTTAGTTACTCCACCACTGACAGCAGAGAAAACTGTAAATTGCCAGTGACCTGAATTATTAATTTCTTTAATTATGAACCAGTCCCAAAGATGTCAGAGCCTTAGAAATGGAGTGTGACATAAAAAAGTAAAATAAATTATAACATGGGGAGGAGAGGACATAAAACACAGAGCTCAGTAGAAACATTAACAAGCCGGTCCGGCATGGTTTTCAATTTTGATTCCTCTTTAGCCAAATCTGTACTTAAAACTGACTAATCAGTCATAATTTTGAATTTTCATGCACAATTATGTTCAAATTCTATTTATTCTTGCCCTACATTAGTGAAGTAGAAGAAGAAACGTTCTCCACTGTGGTCATATTATCATATGACATTAAACTCGAAACAGGAATTTGAAGCTAGATCCAAAAAAAACCCAGACACAGCTGTCCTGTAATACCTGTAGTCCATCTTGTCAAGTATCGAAAGCAACTGCAATGCCAGACACTTGGGAGAAAGCTGCAAGAAACCTTGGAGAAAGCAGTTACAGTATTTACCACTGGGTGAATTTCCTCCTGACCCCCATTAACTAGAAGTTGACTATAACTTTGAAGCAGGTTCTGTTCTGAGATGCCTGTGTATTTTTAATTCTTACTGTAACAACCGGGGTCTTATTGTAAGCCACATAAACATCTCCTTTTGTGTCCTGCCAGTTCTTAACCTTAGTGACACTCTGTGAAAGTGAGCTCCACCTTCAAACTGAAAATATGCGAATTTGCTTCATGTGATCAGCTTGAAGATGGCTGTTTTCGATTTCACTAGTGTCAGCTTCTCCCTTCACTGAAGGGGAGGCAAAACCAAATACTCCAACTCCTGCACATCCTAAGTTAGCCTTTCTGCCTCCGCTATTTCAACAGGTTTGGCAAAACTAGTACATCAATAGCAGATATATAACCAAGTGTCTCACTTAGAAATTAACTATTTGCTGTACGCTGCTTCCTTTCCTCCCGAAATTTCAGCCAGAGACTGTGGTCCATAACCAAGGTCCCCTGGAGACTGCTGATCAGAAAGAGTAGTACAGCATTGATAGATGGAACATGCAAAGATTTTAGCTTATGCTTACGTGACCTTCTCATAAACACCATTAAGTTGTTTTGGACAGGTGCCACACTTGCAGTATGCACAGGAAAATTTCCTGCAAGCAAGAGGACCATTACAAGTTCTTCCTGATAGAGTTGAACAGTATTTCACTGGGGAGAAAACGGGAAGAAAAGTGAAGTCATAGTGAAAAAAGAAAAGTAGCAAAGCAAAGACTGCTGGTTTTCAATGCAAATAGTGTGATGCCATGAAAGATCAGAAAAGGCAGAAAAATGAGATGAAGTAAATATGAAAGTGGACACTTTTCCCCTACAGCTGGATCTGGATATAAAGCTGCATGTCACATGAAAACCTGGATTCCTAGCCACAGAAAAAGGGAGTACCAAAATGATCTGTTACACCTATAGAAGAAACAGGTGTATCTGACAACAAAGTAGTACACCCCACTGAAGAGTATAACAACTCGCTACAGCGTATCTCAGGCAAGGATTTCCAATCAGGTAATTTGCCTTTGAAGACAATAACAACAAACGCTGAATTGCATGGAATTGGACAAGTGAAATAAACTTCCTGGTCTAAAGAAGAGACCATAATCTACAGCTTCCAAAAAAGTATTCCATTTATACCATCAAAAAAATGGGCTGCCTCCGTTGTGAGGCATACTTATAAGCAGCCAACTATTCTGCTTTGAGAGCAGGCATGGGTACACCGGAGTTTAAGGGAAGGGAGCAAGGTCTCCAGCCCTCTCAGGTAAAGTCTTTTAGCCCCTGCAAAGATAACCTGAGAGGTATTGCAAACACAATTCTGTTCAAGTCTGTGGACAACCTGGGGGGAAAAAAGAGCATGAGGTGTGAACTGCTGCTGTTCTTTTCGAGTCTGTAATGTTCTTTCGAGTCTCTGAGGTCTAAACACACCAGTTTAAGTGTCAGCATGGTTAACTATTTCACTGTTGACAACAACCAGCACTTGCTGAGACAACACTAGGGAAGCCTGCTATGATGGGGCCGTGTTTACCATCTCATAAAGCTGTATTTGGCTTGTCAGTAGAGAGTCCTGCTCCCACTTCCACCCTCTTCAATCCCAACTGTTGTCACAGCAGTAAATTAAATCAGAGTATAAATCCTCCAGTTCATATCAGCTATACAGCAATTCATTTCAGACCACTCTTAACAACAACAGCCTAAGAATTAAGCTTTTTACTCAGAAGGACTAACAACAACACAGGAAATGGTGACTCCTCCCGGCGCTCCCCACATGGGTTGGATTGTTCCCGACCTAACCTTGCCTTAGCACTGATACTGGGAATGGTCAGATGACTGAGAGCAGCCAGGTCAGTGTGTCAGTGCCCCCCAGGTGAGCTGCAGCATGCTGCTAGCCCCCTGCTATTCAAAACCATGTGGTTTAGCTTCAAACCACCTTCAGTGGTGATTTAACAAATCCATCTGAATCTGCATTTAGCTGAGGGGCAATGACTTTTCTAAATGGCTGTGTTAATTACTTACAGTCCTCTGATCCTCTCTCTGTAAGTGTCTTCAGTGTAGGCAGAACGAGTATATGACACCCTTAAAATTTGTACAACTGTCCTTCCAGGGAGCGAGCGTGGAAAGCGCGTATTACGTGACTTTGGCATCTAGCAGCATACACTTACCCCAAATAATCCTCTGTCACAGCTCCCCTCCTAAGAAGTTTAGCACTGTCTCAGTAGCAGTATAAAGAACCTTTAAGCTACAGCTCAAACCAAGTAAAATTCCCCATATAGTGTCCTGTTACAAGCTGAACAATTTTAAGATGTCAAGACACAATGCAAAATATGAATTCTGGGCCTAGGATTCTAAATTTGGTAACCAAAAGTCACTTAATGCTGTTTTATATTCATGTGTTAATAAGTTTATTGTGTGCAGAACACTGCACTTGGAGCAAGCACTTCTTTCAACAGAAGTGATGTGATTTTACTTCCTCATGCCGGTATTATCAGACCAGTTGTTGCCAACTCTCAAGAATTTAATAGAAGTTACAAGTCTTGACATACTTGTGGGTTTTTTTAACACACACACATATGGAGACAGATAATTATATGAGAGTCTTAGTTTTTATTTGCTGGGGCAAGGAGAGGGAAGAATGACAAGTCTAAATCTCAAAAAGGCCAGAGAAAAGTTAAAAAAAAACAAAACAGCCTTAAGGCACAGTAAAAAGCTCTAGATTTTCTAAGCCATATTCATGATTCTTGGGACCTCACTTTTGAATTCTCTGGGTTGGGAAAATTAATGCAATAATTTTCAGGATTTCCTGCTGTGATTTAACCATCTCCATTGTTGTCCCTCCCCATCGCAACCAAATTCTGAGTGTGCTACTTTTCCCCATGTTCTTTTGGCTATTACAAATAACAAGTAACCTATACCTACAGACTAAAAATAATAAAAGGCGTATTTCAAGCTTACCCACAAACTTCTGTGGGGTGGAGCTTTTACGCTTTCCCATGTTGCTTGTCAGCTTCTCTATAACAGCAGGTCTCTCAAAAGGCACCAGAGAAATATTGTTGTCCATCACAGGCTCTTGTTCCTTACAATCTTCCATAGGAGGTACTACATAAAACCAAAAAATCGTATCAGACAAGTCTGGTCTACACTTCACAGACAACACAAATCATTCGAGCCCTGCTGATTGTGCAAGAAGTGCAACACAAAAGAAAACAAAGTGCAAGAACACACTGGGCATCAAGATAGTATTCACCTTTAAGCAGAAGCACATTTACAAAATGCCTGTCTTTGGGACCATCTTATTTAGCAGAAGCTCAACTTCAAGCATTAAAGGACTTCTTTTGTTCTGCATACTCAAGGTCCCTAGTGAGGAGGGGACACTTTTGAAAACTCACTCTGTAGATGACATTTTCTGTTATTCTCCCTTCAATATCATCACCTGTTGCCTACGTAACCTTTTAGTTATCATTCTTTATGTATTCCCTTAACTTCACACTTATCATAGGGCACTCTTACTGTTCTTATCTTCTTTTTGCGCTAATCTCAATGACTAAAAAAAAAAACATAGAAGGCATTGCTGGCTGGTGTTTCCTGGGCCTGGCTGTGCGTTCCCCAAGACAAAGGCTTCCAGAATGAAGGATCTGTTTGTTAAAGTGTGTTTCCTCTTTCCATATGCAAGATCGTAAAATCAACAAACACTGTACTGGAATTACAGGATTAACATCGTATGGAAATTCCCTTCAGAATCGGTTGCTGAAACTGAGTTGGGGCAATGTTCATACAGTGCCTTTGAGACAATAACAAGAACTTAATGACCCCTTCTGTCTTTACTCATTTCACTCTTCATCACTTGTTGGGTTAAGGAATAAGGTACTAGAGCAAAAGTAGTATACAAATTGCATGGGCTTCCAACCAGGGTAGTGACCAACTTGAACAGGGCTTTATGTCACTTGCTGACATAGCTAATCACTAAATACCTACAGAGTACTCCATTTTTGTTAAGCATCCTCTTATAAACACCAAGAAGGGTCAGTGGTACCATGCTGCGGATCAGGCCCAGAGAGTCTAGAGTCATTCGTAATATATGTCAAGTTTGATTCCAGGCGTAGCTCTGCTGCCATGAATTTCATACATGGTCTAATTGTCCCACATTCATCTTCAGAAGGTAGCAAGAGAAACCTGAGAAGATCAGCCACTAGCCCATGTGCTAATGGCACGCTTGAGCTGTAAAAAGTTATTTGAGGAGAAGAACGGATGGCAGAGAAATAGAAACTGGGATGACCTGGCAAAGAGTTCTTAACAATTTGTAGGCTGTGAGTATCTCATCACATTCTCTGCATCAGATAAATACTCCAGTGAAGTCATGGGTGGAATTGTAGAGGTAGTAGAAAAGGACCGAAACCCACATCTTCTGCTAGTCCTCCTCTGGTCTCTCACCATAGCAGCCTTTACTGTCACAGGTACCTTCTCCCTGTGACTGTGCCATAAATGACCACCACCAGTCTACTTTCCTCCTATGTAACTTTACTACCTTCTAGATCTTAATATGGAACAATCACTCCCCTATTCTTAAACATGCAGCTGTTTGCTAGCACAAACTATATGAAAAATGGGATGATAAAAGCCTTGTCTTTGCCTCTTTATAGTAAGGAAGAGCAAATACCAGGCAATTACAAAACTGAGTATCTGCTCAGGTGAACTTCTCAATTCAGACATTCATAACAAGAAAACATGGCAATTTATTCATTTGATTCCATTTGTGCCTCTGCTGCTATGGAAAGCTGAGTACTTTGAGGCTTAGAATCTACCATATGCTATAAAATGATTTACTCTGCTGCTTTTTTATTTGTACAGGATGCTCCTCCTGAGAAACACAATGGTTTCTCATTTACAAGGCAGTCCTGCTGGCATGAGTGAAAGAGAGGGAGAAAAAGAATAAATATGAGATGAATCTAATGTTGCAACAAAATGGGATGCAGTGTTCGAGTGACCTAATTAATGCCCAGTGCAGACTGGGAGGTCTGGAATACTTTCATAGTTGAGGCTAAATTTTTAAGGTTATTTAAATACTGTGAGCTATTCACACTAGTTCTACTGAAGTATTTACCGAGGCGCTTTTGGAAGAGAAGAAAGATTATGTCTGTTGATTTTCACTGGGACCTGGCATCTGACTGTCCTTTTGTCTTACCAAAAAATAATAGTGTATGCACGTACGTACGCACTGCATGAAACCCTGGATCCCTGCTCAGTGGCAACAGTCATCCTCTCTGCAATGGGCCAGGTTGGCACATGAGGGCCACTTCAAGAATTTACAGCCCTTGGTGTACAGGACTGGCGAGGCTGGTGGTGGGGACCCAGGGAGGCACAGAGGGCTCTAAATCCTCCTAGGGAGACCTGGTAAAGGCGTGCTGGCTTCGTAGGACTATACTTGCCCATAAAATGAGTTGAAAACCTCCTGATTACTTTCACAGCCATCTGATTAAGCCCCAAATGTAGTGACATTTGTATGTCTTATAACAATTAAGTAATAATTAAATAATTCTACTGTTGGGCATATGTGTGTAAAATTTCCTAGACGGAATTTGAAACCTTTCTTCCACGAAAAATGAATAGTGCTAAAAAAGACATCTGCTCTTCTCTAAGTCAGGCAAAAAGTCTGCTTGGACTCCTTTTAAAAGTAAAATCATCACCAATAAAAGCATCTTCTTTTTTCTCTCTCACGCTGCAAGCTCTTTTTCCCACCTCAGAACTCAAGTCTATAGTCCAGCGTGTGGCTCTTCTGCAACAGAATTACGCCGATATTTGTGTTACAGTGGGAATATGTTACTGGAACATATTTTGTTTTGTGGATTTCCTGGGAGAAGGGAGAGATGGAAATAGCATAGCTTCTGAAACAATTTAAACTGGTCCAAACAGGTGAGATGCCATGTTTTAGAAACCCAGAGAGTTAAGCTAAAGGTCACATTATCAATTCTAGACACATTAGTTTTCATTTCAATATAAAAATATACAAACAAAGGACAAATAGCCCAGCCTGTGTAGTTTTTTGGTGGAAAAACAAAATAAAAAAGGGGAAAACCAAAATGATTGCACGCAGCCAACAGTTGTCACAAATCAGCTGCTCTGTGGTAAAAGCTCATGTGTGTGCAATTCCTTTTTTCTTTTATTTTATTGTACTTCATTACCTTGGTAGTGGGAGCTACCAAAGAACAGCTGACACGTTATAACTAGCTTTGATACAGCAACTCATTTTATGCTGTGAACTTATGGTGTCAGCTCAGGAAAGCTTTTTTATTCTAAAAATCAAGTGTCTACCATGAAAAGCCCATGCTTGAATACATTTCAGTTCTCAATCAGCTATCAGGGTGCGCTCCTGGCCTGCCCATGCAAACATTCACTACCTCTGACGCTGTTAATGTCCTCAGTTGCAGTTAACATCAAATGTTGTTTCTAAGCCCAAACTCTCAATACACAAACCTGGATGGTCTTCAGAATGCAGTCTTTATTTTCCTGAAGACATTGGTCTTTCAATCGCAGGGCTCAAAGTGGCGCTCTCTTAGTTTTTGATTCTTAATTTGTAAGAAACCACACATACTATTAAAAAAAAGTTTATGCTGTTCCAGTGAGGAAAGAGTAGGGCAAGAAATGAAGTAAAAAAATCACCCAGTGTGCTGAGTTTTGCTGATAAATACTTTTGTGTGCAGACAACAGACACTGGGCTAAGTCTCAGCTGGTATAAATTAGTATTACCCCATCAACCTCAATCTCCTTTCCTAAACTCACAATATTGCTATTTAAAAAAGCGTGAGTGTGCAGAGGAATGACAGGAAATATTCCCATGGACCCTGGTATGAAGTCTCCTGTGGGACCAGCATTTTAACAATGTTTTAAGCAACTATGTATAGAGGGAATGATACAGGGCCATTGTGTGGTTTATGTGGAGCTGGCCTTTGAGCCTCGCACAGCCTAGGGCTAGGCTTCTTTCTCCTTCTCCTAAAAAGAGTACCCTTCTTCACTCCACTTGAAGAATTTCCCTGGACTTTTTGCTTTGTGGACATGGTGAAGAACGTATAACTGGGTGTAAACCATAGTTAGCCTTCAACATTTCTCCCTGTTTGTTCCCTCAAAGGTCATGTTCTTGGCATTCAAAGACTGTCACTTTTGTCACCCTCAACACACTGCCAGCTAGGAGATGACAGACCTCCGGGGCTAGTGCTGCTTAGCCGAAAATTGCCAACAACAAAGTCATGGGAGCTCTCTTGCAGCAGCTGTCGTGCTGAGCAGGGAATGGGACCTAGTCACAAGGAGGGGCAGCTCAGCACACAACCAGCACCCTGCAAGAGGATGGAGAGAGACCCGGAGACTTGTACATTCCTACCCACACACCGAAACTAGCCCTCCCCTCCCCCACTTCCCCTTGTGGCTTTAGTCAAGCAATCTAGCTATCTGCAAGACAAAGATAATTGACATTAAAGGCCTCATCAGGCCATGGCAAAAGCACCCAAGCAGATATCTGTAGCATGCCTGTAAACTGATCAACTTGAGCACAATGCTTGAAAAAAACCCCAAACTCTCTAGGGGCTGCTTCCAGTTTTCTGGAACAATTGATCTCTGCAGAAATAATTCAGACCAATGCTACATGTTGGCTATATTGGTTGAGTAAAGCAGGATGCAAGTAGGGATAAGATCCCCACCTCTACCTATTCTGTGCATAAAGGTGAAGTTGTGACCAGGAGTCACACCAAAATGCATTCAGAGGCTCCAAAGCACTCAGCAAGAACAAAAGGTGTAGGAAGTATTTTGAGAGAGAATCAGGAAAACTGAACTCCAATGTGATGTAAAACAAACCAATGATCAAAATCTCCAAAGCATACACTTACTTATCCTCAGGAATATCCTTTCCAGATGTGACACGGGAGAGAAGGAAATCAATACATTTTTCAGGCTTAGCTTAAGATCTAACTTGAAGCTGAGTAATCATTTCTATACTCTTCCCTGCTGTATAGTCCCAGGAGAAAGGACTTTGCTGCAGACCTCTACAGGTTGGTGTGCACTGATGGGATGCAAGGTGAGATTTATTACTGGTCCCAGCTGAATTTGGAGCTCTCTGTTGCTGCCTGTCCTCACTATGCCCTTCGCTAAACAGATAAACAAAGACAGTGGATCAAACATCCCCTTAAACATTCACCAGGGGAGATTTAGACATATTTGCCCAGAGTAGAAAGAGGCACTAGTTGAATTCAAAGTGCTGTTTTAAGCTAATTTTGTTGAGAAAAGTGAAGTGGTTGTGTGAATATTCCTATTTTAAGCCCAAGCAAAGTCAGGCTGTAAATAAAAGAACTGTCCACATGGGGTTTGCCCTGGTTTAACTTCAGTTGGTAGAAAAATCAATGCAAGGTCAAGCACTCCAGCTTCTTTGGGTAGACAAGGTTAAGGACTTACCCTTCTTGTCATAGCATTAAGCAGCTTAGTAAAAGCTTTAGATTTCCTCAGAAGTACAATATCAACAAGAGTAAACCCAATTTTAATAAATGAGTAATAAACCCGGAAGTTGAGTGGAATTTGGGAAGATCCTCCACAACGTGACCTCTGAAACATCCTGGCTGTCATAACTGTATCAGCCTACTGTTATTTCCCTAAGGAAAGGCTGTCTGAAATCATCACCCAGCAGGTTAGTAAGACAGGCACACCCCTGGAGAGTGAAGAGCATCTATTTTGTTGGGAAAGGAGCTGGTGGTTAAAATCTACAGTCAACTAAGCACTCCATCTAACAGATCAAGCATGTAACAGGTACCTGCAAACAGCAAAGCCCTAAAATCAGTCTCTCCACTGACTTTTACAAGGGTAAAGTCGGACCTAGAGCAAATAATCACTAACTCTGATGTCTTTAAAGTCATCCATTACATTTTAAAGGTTGATTTTAGTCTCCAGGGCGTCGACAAAGATGGTAATTACTTAACAGAGCTGTATGAACATTTTGGCAACACATATTAAATACATTTTGAATACCTTTATAGGAATAAATTGTTCATTTCTCTCTAAATTTTTTTTGTGATTTTTTTTTTTTCACCAAAAAATAGCCCATATTAGAAATGCTGAATAGATTTTATTTCAGCTTGTAATTTTAGGTTTTTAGAAATGACCTTTCAGAATTTTTACATAATTAATTTCCAAATGAAGCCACATTCCACTCCACAATGAAAAGTAAAATGGAAGAAAAAGAGGGAACTTTTTTCACCTTTTCCTTTACCTACAATCTAACTGTTTGGTTTTCTTAGGCATATGGTAATTTTTAATCAAAATAGAAAACATATCATTTTTATATTTTCTGATTAGTAAGAAATTTTAAATATTTCATATACCAAGCATCTAAAGACAACTTTTAAAAGTTAGATGATGTTCAGTTTTAGAAGACTTTCTGAAACACCAATTTCCAATGAAATTATGACCGGTTTTGGACAGCTACCATTTAGTATTTAGTGCCACAGATAAGTCTACAACCCTGCAGTCTGAAACATTATGCTCATTATCCATACTAATAGCTACAGAAATTTTTTGAAAACAAATTCACGGATTTTGACATTTCTTGCTTTCAACAATCTTTTTGGCAAACTTCAATCTTTATGTATATTAACACATGCAGTGTTAGTTAACATATCAATACTAACACATGTAAATGCATATAAACATTTTTAAAGTTATAATTACTTTTATCAACACTGTTGAACTCCATTCTGCTCTGAAGATTTTTAAATTTATCTCCTTGTTTTGGGATACAAGGTAATATTACAGGGAGTAGAAATAATGACTTCTGAATACCTCCACCATCCTTATCTCTTGTAATTATCAGTCACTATTAGAAACAAAGGGGAGCAGAATCAAATTTTATACATGGTTTAACTCTTTTTTAGGGTAACTTTGCAGAGGTGACTGCTATGTTTTCACATCTGCATATTTATACGTACTAAAAAGTAAACTCAGCAGAACCAGTGCTGTTAAATTGGGCAGAGTGAGGTCTTTAGCCCACCTTTTTTCCTTCTGCCTATCTAAGTGTATAAGCAATCCATAAGATGGAAGTGATGTAAAGGTGAAAGGAAGGAAGAAAAACAGACGGAAAAAAACCCACAAGAGACACTCCAAGTCCAAGAGACCTCAAAAGTCGTTTTCCACCCACCATGGTGACTCATGACCTGCCCAGCAGCCTCCATACTGACATTCTGCAGATAGTTATGGCAGCGTTCCTTGTGCTCCTCCAGCGAACTGCGCTGCTTGTAGCTCCGGCCACAGTAGTTGCACTTGTGAGGTTTCCCCACTGCGGAAAGAACGAGAGCATCAGGTCAGATCCACTGCAACTCACTTTTTGCTATCAAAAATCATACTTTGGCAACAAATAAATCTTGCGATGGAAAGACACCTAAGAAAGGTTACTCAAGTCCCAGACCTTTTTCCCAGCCCCATTTTCCCACCGCACACACCTCCTCCTACCCGACGGGTACTTCGCCCCATCTGTTTTTCACACTAACGTGCAGTATCAGCAGAAGGAAAAAGAGGCGGACTTGCTGGTCGCAAAGCAAATAAACAGATGACAAGAGGGGAAAACAAACCAAACAGCTGAATCACACCCCAGCACAGCCTGTGTGTCACCAAGTCTCATGGGAAAGAAACTTCTGAGACATTTTGCCCATGGTATGAACAGTTGCCTTCACAAAAATGGGCTGCCCCAGTGGCCTAATTCTGCTCTCAACTGTGGGGAAACCCATAACAAGGCCGAGAGAAAGAGTTCTTTCATTGAGACAACTTAGCCAAAATTACTAAGGGAAGGTTTGGAAAAAAAAGGCAACAGAAAGTAACTTTGGTAATAGCACCGTTACATGCCAGAACTGAGCTGTCACCAGTAATTCACAGAGACTGGATAATATTAAAATATATATATCTAAAAAAATATAAAAGGCCATGTAGAATGAAAATCAAGCCAGATGAACACAAGACATAACCCCATTTTTTAAATTGGCTTTTATCTCACTCAGCAGCATTATGAACAAATGGCAAATGCTTCTTAATATATGCAAAACCTGGCACCAGATTCTCATAAAGTATATCCCTTTCATAGCCTGTCATTAAGAAACCACAAGAATGGCCTAACCCAAGGCCAGAAAGCTAGCCAGAAGTGTAGTTTTCCAAGCCATGCTAATACAGATTTTTATATAATTTAAACTTGTAGAACATGAACATTTAGTCTCTAATAACTAAAGAGCTATTAAGTCAGTACTGCAAGTCCAGTAAAACACCACCAGCTGTGATTTTCAGAGCTGGCTGAGCAATGGGAAAGGCCAAACTTCTTCCAGAGTTGTGGAAGTCTTAGGTAAGAATTTTAGCTTCTGGCCAAAGAAATTGAGAACATCCTCTGTTGGATAATATACATGTTTCAGTTGGGTTTGTCCCAATACTGAAAGCTTTTCATCATCATTTACTTAATGAAATCCAAGATGTACTCATTGCAGCCAAAATGCTTCTTCACCACTGGGATGGGAAAACGCAGGGGACACTGCAGGGAGAACACCCATAGCCAACAAAAAGCCAAGCAGAGGGCTTCTTGTGTTAGGGCTGAAGCCCCAAACATCAAAGACCCAGAGTCAGGGAAATTCTCTGGGGCCTCTGCAGGACTAGCACATACTGCAGTGTGTCCCCCAGATCACCTGTATGATGGAAGATGAAAAAGCCTGAGCCTCTGGTATTGGAGCTGGTCAAAACATTTCAAACATTTTTGTCTCAGAGAAAAAAGGGATTTGGTGAAATGAACACGCTTGCTGAAAGTTTCTGTTTTTCTCAAAACGTGTGTTTGTATGTGCAGTTCAGTGACTAAACCACGTTTTCCACCAGGTAATAAAAAGCTGCTTTTAATAAGTGTCCACACCGCGGATTTATTTCTCTTTATTTAGAGATAAGGCTTATCCTCAGGAAAGTAGTGTCTTCAACCAAACATTTGTTATGGTCTTTATTTTTAGTTTGCTCGCTAGCTTACACTGTTGCCCTAACTGGCATTGGTACTGGGAATCTCAGTGGAGGCCGAGTGTGATGCTCATTATCATTCCCAGAGTAATTGCCCTTAATGTGAACGATCTGGATTGAGCCTCAGATCTTAAACATAAACCAGACACCTCATTCTGGAAGCACCTTTCAGAAAACACACTGGCAGCTCCCTAGGATGGAAAGACTTTTCTCATCACCATTACAATGCTTCATCGTGCTTCTAGATGACATCAATACCTATCAGTCTGATGCCTTTATTAGAAGCTAACTTGGTGTATAATCAAAAAAATCCAATGCAATTGAAAGGGTTAAGTTAACTGAGCTGAAGCAGGGATGAATTAGCCCACCTGGTTTGGCTACACCAGGTTATCAAGCAACTTAGATAAACTGAAAGATGCAAAGGAAAGGGACGATTGCTTTCAGCTATTCCAGAGGTAGCTACAATTAATTAAATATGTTATAATTTAGCATAGAGAAACATATTCCCCTACAAGCTCACAGTACAAAAAACTGATTCAACAATTAAAAAAAAGTTGCCATTACACCTCTTCAAATGGTTGCTCCCTGCATCACAACAATTTCACAAACTATTCACACACAACAAGGCTGAGCTTTTCCAATGATGGTCAGCTATCCAAATTCCATCAAATTTCCAAGTTCACAGAGATGATAAAAGCTAATGATACTGGCACAATTTCTACACGCAACATGGGATTTGAGGAACATAACTCCCCAAGGAAAGAAATACTCCAGCATACACGCTGCTTCCTCTGGGGAGAAGATAAGAGAATAAACAACATGTGACAAATGTTAGTCATGTTGCCTAATACACAGCTGGAAGCTGCTCAAACACAACTGTGAAGAACAAAGTTTGTGAGCTCCAGTTGAATGGAACTGAATACAACTCCCTTGGGTTCATTTCAAATTTCGTCCCCCCTGCTCTACAGATGCAATCACATCATAGACCTGCATGTGTAAAATCTGATTTATACTATAAAATTACACAAAATGACTTGGGTTGCAGCAGAATTGATCAGGTCAGTCCACAACAGAATCTGGTCTGATAGCAGCAGTCTGCATCACCAACAATTCTCATAACCCATTTGGTAAGAAGAGGTGCAGCTAGCCAAGGTAGCAATTACCGTCTGGATTTTAGAAACCTTGTAGTTGTGACAAATGTCAAGTCATTCAAATAGCTGCAAATTTCCCCTCATATTCTCAAAGTAACT